>BPLQ01008278.1:0-17135 GCA_021605075.1 Caerostris darwini
AAATAAAACTCACACTGCAGCACTATTTAAACAGATTTCGTCTAAGATATATCGTTTAAAAACAAAAGTCGACAGACTAATATAAGTAACTAAATAGAAGCAGCCATACGAGAAAAAAATAATGATTCTACAAATGCGTTGGAACACATTTGTTTGTATTAATCTCCTGATGTTTCATTTACTATCGCTCAGATTTTTGAGCAGAAAAGTTAACTTAAGTTTAAGTTAAACGTTAAGGTAAGCGAGTGGGGAGGAAGAAATGAAAGCAAGCTTCCGGTTGGTGAAATTCTATGCTTTACGTTCGTAGTATCTGGTGGGAATGCAGCTTAAAACGCTCCTCCGAATAATCCCCTCCCCCCCAAAGAAAAATTAATTTAAATTGCTTTTATATAATGATATTTCCAATCACACCGCCAAGTAGCCAATGGCTAGAAATGTTGTTCCGGCTTCAAAAGCGCGTTATTTCAAATTTCTCATTGATTTTTCTTTTCTTTTCTTCCTTCCCTTACGTTACATTTATATTTTCTTCCACTTAAACATACTTTTTTGTTATTTAATCTATTGCGGGATAAGACATTTTTTAGAAGTATTGATTATATATATATATATATATATATATATATATATATATATATATATATATATATATATATATATATATATATATATATATATGTACACATATATACATATAATATTATATTGAAATTTTATGCTTTTTGTATTTTTGTGTTCTGATATAAGAAATGATAATGATTTAATGTGTTAAATATATTTTTAATTTATTTATTAACCAATATTGCTAATAGTTTCACAAGTCAGGCTGAATTACTCTAATAAAAATATTGTTTGATTAATTGGCAATTTCTTTATTGTTGTGTAGCTCTGTTGCAACTCCACTCTTCTTGAAAGTCATGGTTTGTTTATATAATTTTTGCTGCTGCGCGCTGTGTGTATCCTGTTAAGCGACACAATTTTTATTCAGACACTTTGTTGTGTAATTATTTACAGAAAATAAAATGAAAAATATAAATGAAGCTGCAACTTCAAATTTGACTTCCAGTTTACAAGATGCGCAAGTTATGTATATGAAACGCATCGAGAAAGAGAATTTTGATCGAGTAATGAAATTGAAAAGAATTAAACGAAACAACATTTTAACAGGAATAGCACTTGGTGGTGTGGTTTTTGGAACTTGTATCCTTTTATAAATTATAATTTATTTTCATTTTGTGTATGTGTTATATTATTAATAATATTTAATTGCTTACTCTCTAAATTGTTGATTTACAGAAAACTCTGTACGTATTTGATAATTATTCTCTGGAATTTTATAGGGTCTGGATTTTAGCTTTCATTCCTGGTTTCATTCAGTCTGGTTTTTTAACAAATTCATTATAGTATTATACCTTTTTTTTTAAACGGAAATTAAATAAATTTATAACTGTGAAAATATAAATTCTCTTGGGAGGAAAATTATTTTAATGATTTGTTTTCGTTCAATGTGCGAATTCATGCTTGAGAAATTTAACATTAACTAAAAAAGAAAGTAAAATACAACTTTGAAAGTTATAGAAAGATTTATTATAATTAAAAATTTCAATGAATTATATTGTTAAATGAACATTTTTTAAAAAACGGCAAATATATTGATATGCTGAAAAAGAAATTCAAAACTTGATTACTAATAATCTTGTACAATCTCTCATTAATCAAAGATTTATATTAACAATGAATTTTAATTTATATTTTATATGGAATTGCTTCATCTTTTGTTGTTTCAGTAGAATGTGAATATGTTAGCATCAAGTAATGAATAAATCTGCATTTTTAAATCACTATATTTGATGCCTTGAAAAGATTTCTTATTTAATTCATGTTTTTTTTTAAATACTAGTATAAATATGATTTATTCGACTATAGTATCTCAATTATATAATCAGAAATGCAGCAGTATTGAAACTAACTGAAACAATTTTATCATCATCTTTTTTCAATTTTTTTAACCCTCAACAACGTCTTCAAATTTTTAGTTAGTTGAATGATCAATTTAAGGCAAATACATTGTATCATATTTTAACTAATGTAATTGTCTTAAATGGTTAATATTGTTGTTTCAAAAGTCAGATATTTCGACCTTAGGTTATTCAGCATTATACAACTGCATTATAGTGATGCGCACTACACCCCACCCATATTTTGCTATCAATTTGGAATGTACACCCCCTAAGGAAGGTATTTGGGTGGTTTATACCCTTTTCCCCTTCATCCTTTAACCTATTGAAGACTCCCTAGCATTCAGATGTACCATGCTTATTCTTTTATATAAACATGAAAAGTTTAGTCAGTCAAATATTAAATTGAGTATTTTTAATTTAGATTTCCAACATATTATCCATCAGGCTGATTCTAATTAAGATTAGTGTAAAATTTACCTAGCCAACTATAAATCTGATATAATATATATAATTTGGGTCATAAGCTCTATATCATGTTTATGCATGATAAAAAATGAATTATTGTGCTTCTCGGAATTTAGATTAGTATGAATCATTTATGATTGAACTGACAAATTATTTTTTGTATATTATAAATATTCTTTGAAATTCTTCCTGGTTTTATTTTATGTATAAAAATTTGTCAATAGAAAAACAATGTGTATGCAATTGTTGTAATTGCATATTGACTGTATAGAAACATTTGTTTTTCATTGATTGTGTAAGCTACTTAATTTCTTCCACCTCTTTTGAAAATCCTTGAATATTTTTAGTCATTTACATTTAGTAACTAATGAAGCTGGCTAATAGAAAAGTCCTTTTTTTAGGGCTAATATTCTGTCATTCCAATAAAAAATTAAATAATTTTATATATATTTTAATGGATTAAATGGATATCAGATCAAATGTGCAGTTTTTAATTCATCCAAGCTGTGAGTCTTACGAAATAAGCTGTGGATTTCTGATAAAATAAATAATTAATTTCTGTTCAAATTCATTATGGCTTGATTAATACATCATTGTTATTAAGATTGAGATTTTTATACTTGTATCAATGCTATTATAATTTATTGACTTGTCTAAAATACTATTTTAGTATTTCAGTCTTGTAGGAAATAATTATTTTGAGAAAAAAATAATTTTATGCAAAACTTAAGCAATAACTCATTATTTTTCTGTAACTGTATTTGGAACACATGTAATTTTATATGAAAAAAAGACAACATATTAAAGCAAATATAAATATAACATATACAATGCCATATAATATACAGCGTCAGTCTTAGTTAAGCATCATTGAAACTCATTGTTAAAATTTTTATACTTTTATCAGTAGTATTATAATTTGGCATCTTGACTAGAACACTACTTTGGTATTTCAGTTTTATGTTATTTTTTTTGCAAAAATTAAGTTTTGCACACAATATATATTTTCTCTGAACAAAATTATTTTGTATAAGATTGAAATACCAAAGTAGTGTTCTATTCAAGTTGCCAATAAATTATAATACAAGCATCCATTTTTTTATGCCATTCAAATTAGCAGATTGCTGACTAATTCATTCTAGTGATATATACGCCTTCTAAAGGTTCCTCTTCTGTATGAGTTCAACGTGAACTGGCATTATCCTCTATAAATTCTCTGGTAATAGCATTTTGGAATCAATGCAAATTGGAAAGGATCACTTGTCGATTATAGTGATCTCTGATATCTCCCTTGGAAAATTTGCAGTTGTGTTTGACCATTTATCACAATGGCTCTCCAATTCTTTGTAACAGTCTCTCTCCCTGGTATTAGGGTAACTGTTTTAACCCTCTAGCTCTTTCCATATCAACTGTCATTAAGAATAACTTGTCTGCATTAATGACCCCTTTTTGTGTTTCTTGCACAACTCTAAACTGTGTCAATGGGATGCTGTCTTTAGGGTGGTGGACAAATAGGCAACTTTACAAAAGCATCTGCCCACAATTAAATCGAACACTTATTCATCCCATTATCATATACAACTGCTAAACAATATTTCTGGCTGGCTGGTATTGATTCCAAAACATAAATCAACCATTGGTGTTTATTTTTTGCTGATCATAGCCAATATTTTATATAGTTATATGCATGATATGGAAGGCTTCTCAATCTTGTAAAATGAGCTGAATCAACTTTTGAGCTATTCTTGTCGCATTATATCCTTGCTTAATTTTCACAATCATTTTACCAAATGTAGTGTCATACAGGTGGCACCTTCTAGCTGTTTTGAACTTTTACAGAATGTCTTTAATAAAATGTTGTATGCCTTCGTCGGGCCTTATTCCTGATATTTGTATATGAATAACCTTTCTATAGAATTGGATATTCCTTGTACTGTTCACAAAAAACCCATTTCTATAATTTCATTGCATTGCATGCCAGTGTATTTTATCTTGTTTCATCAATATCAATGACTTTATGAAAAAAAAAAAAAAAAAATCATTGAAGCTCTTTTAAATTTTCCATATAATTTGTTTCATAGTCAAATGCTTTCATTTTTCTTCTTTCACCTTGGTTATTACAATTAAATTAAGGTACAGCCATTTCAATCTACATGTCCTTCTTATAAAACCCCTTACAGAATTCTTACTTTTATAAAAGATGTATATAGCCATATGTATATTTTAAAAACCAATGACTCAAAATATTTTTATCAAACTATTTTATATAGCATTTGTTAATTTCATCTAACTTAATTATGAATATACTTTGATTTCATATATTGTACATAAATGACAAATTACTTTTTTTAACATTAAAATGTAATTTAAGTTTTTTTCTGATGTCCTTAAAAGTATTGGTTTTGATTATTTTCTCTATCTATTTGATCTATTGCTACTGATCATTAAGTATGTAAATAACTTCAATTATTTTTAAAATAATGATTTTCAGAAATTCATATTTAAAAGAGTAAAATCATCAGTCAATTTGACTTATAAAAAAGCTTTGAAATTAATACAGGTGAATATTATTTATAATAGTATCTTTAAGAGAAAAAAAAAGCATTGTGTTTAAAATACGAAAATGTTTTCTGAAACATAGTATGGTTTATTTTTAATCTTGGTTATTAGATCTACAAATGTGTTTATATAAAGATTTAAAATTATTTAATTTTATTAATGCTAGTAAGATTTACTTTATAAATTTGAATTAAGCAAAAAAATTTTTATACCAATTTAGTTTCTATTTATTTGAAACATGATATTTAAATGTGTAAATTCAATTTAATTTCATAGGAAATTGAAAATTAATTCTTAAAAATATATAGCATTTTGTTTCTAGTTATAAAACTTTTTTTAATGCTGATCATTCATTATTTGAATTTTTTCAAAAGTATATTTTAATATTTAATCATTATCAATAAATGTAACTTTTTTTTTTAAGAATTAATGTTTTTCATTTCCTTAATTATGTATGTAGATTTATATTCAATATTTGCAGTGAATCAAGAAAACTTTTTAGATGAACTGGATGATAAAAAAGCTATTTGAATTTATGTAAAAATGTGGAGGCATTATGTTGTTGTAAATGTAGATTAAAAATCTTATATTGTTTGTTCTGATTAGTAATTTTTTGTTAAAAATAAATGCTTTTTATGCCAAAAACAATTATTTCCATGTCGGTTTAGAAAAATTGTTATTACAACCAAGAAGTCATTTAGAAGAATAAAATGTTTAGATTTTCTTAATTTTAAGTAAGTGATAATCCAAGTATAATAAATTCTATTATTAAAGAAATAAACAAAAACAAATAAAATATTTTTATATAAATCTGATGACAATAATCATCTTTAAAAGTTATTAGATACTTCTTTTGAAGAATAACATCTGAATTCAATGGCATAAATAAATAATCAGTTGAACTTAAATGTTTTTTAAAATATATATAAAATTTGATATTTTCTTCTCATAATTACACTCCCAAAGGATTAATTTGAACTGGACCACCAATGCTTGCAACATCCAGAGCTGTGGCTTTCATGAAATCGAAATTCTTCAGTTTAGTGCCAGATTTGAAGACTCCCAAATTTTGGAACACTCGTTCAGATGCCTATAACGTAAATTTATTATTACCAAAGTATAAATATCTATTACTTATTTTTCAAAAAATAAATAAATAAATTTCTTACTTCATTGCAGTAAACATTGACTAATTTTTCTTCATAACTTGCAGAGGGAATATTCTGATTTAAAGAATCAGTTGCTCGTGAAAGAATTGTTGTCATGGCATATATGTCAATCGCAGAATTAGCAAGTCTATTAAGCAAAAACTGTTCATCTAAAAAGAGTAAATTCAATTCTCAGCTTTTAGTAACCTCAGATCATTTACACTCATGTCCATAAATTAAGGATAATTCAGAAACACACAGAAATTGAACTCTAAAATAAGAATTTCACCTGTAGAATTATCACAAACATCTTGAAGAAGAATATGCAAATTACAGGAAACCACCAGATGGCACGGATAGTACGTCACAATGATGAGAGTGTAAGAGAGGGGTATATAAGGAATGGTGGCAAAGAAGTAAAATTGTTCACAAGCGCTTTAAAAGCCTTTCAGTGCAATAACCGCATAGTTATGGCACAAAGGAAGCATTTGGATGATTTTTTACGTGGTAGAATTATCGGACGACTGGAATGTGGACGTACCCGAGGAACTTGGAATCGCCCAGAGTATCATTTCCAGGCTTTGGAAACGATTCCAAGATGATGGTAAGGTGAGTAGATGTTACAGCACAGGTCGCCCCCGAGTTACAACGCCGAATGAGGACCGGTATTTAGCAGTTACTGCCAAAAGAAACAGACTGAGCACAGCATCAGACCTGTCTCGTAAGCTCTCTTCAGCTACCGGTATGACAGTTTCAAGGCAGACCGTGTACAGACGCTTAGGGCACATTTGTCTATATGCTCGTAGGCCTGTCAGATGTGTTCCACTTACTGCAACTCACTGTCGCCTGCGATTAACCTGGAGTAGAGAGCATGCATTGTGGACACCGCAACAGTGGTCTGGTGTGATGTTTCCGACGAGTCCAGGTTTAGTTTGCTGTCTGAGTCTTGCCGGACTTTCATATAGAGAGCGCCAGGTACCCGTAACCAAGAGAACACCATTGAACGACACCGTTACGGTGGTGTAGGGTGGCTCGTTTGGGGAGGAATTATTCTTGGTTCCAGAACTGACCTGCATGTTCAGAGTGTAACGATGACAGGCCACATCTATCGGGATGTCATTCTGGAACAACATGTATGTTTGTTTCGGGGTGCCGTGGGTGCTGAATTTCTGTTTATGGATGACAACGCTCGTCCTCACCGTGCAAACATTGTAGACAAATGCCTTCAATTGGAGGATTTCACCTGTATGGATTGGCCAGCATACTCACCAGACTTGAATCCAATAGAGCATGTGTGGGATATGCTTGGCCGACGAATTGCAGCCCGTCAACCTCCTCCCACCTGTCAACCGGAACTTCGGAGAGCATTGCTTGATGAGTGGTGTAATATTCCCCAAGATCATATTGATAATTTGCTACTCCGAATGCCTAGGCGTTGTAAGGCCTGTATTGCATCGTCTGGGAGACATACTCCATACTAACCATGTTATACTGTTTTCTGTAAATAGGTTCTTTTTTTAAATTTGCGCCAGGGAGTAAAAATCGCAATTTTTATTAATTATGTCAAACATATAGCATCTTTTTTCCTCTTTACCTTTTGTTTAATAAATAAACTTTACAAATAAGTCAAATTTGTTTTGCTTCTGTCTCTTTCTTTGGCTGAACTTCATTATCCTTAATTTATGGACATGAGTGTATATGAAATACTAATACAAAAAACACTTTTATGAAACTGTATATTATATATAATTGTTAAAGGGTTCAAATTAAAATAGTTATATAATTTCAATTTCCTTTTTTTCATTTCATTATAAGTCATTATCAAATTAGTAAAAACTGTATAATTTCATTATTCCCCATTGTAATGTATTGCAAAAAAAATTTTTTTTACATAACCTACAATTTATATGTTTATCAAATACTCACTAATGATATTTTTTCCATGTTTAATAAGCAGCTCTTCAACTGCAACTCCAAAAGCTTCAATACATTTAGAGAGCTACGAAAATAAAAATGAGAGTTAAATTATTTATAATGTAATAAATAATATTAAAATAATCATAATAACTCTATAATATATATCTTACCAGTACACCAGAATCTGAAAAGTTAGCATGAATGTAATGAGAAATAGATGGTGGGCTACTTAAACCCATAACCCTCTTGGCTCTTTTGGTACCTTCATCCAATATGAGTCCTAAATTAGCAGTAGGATTTTTAAAAGCCTTTTGTAGTTCCTTGAGATGACCTCCAGCATGTTGCAATCCTACAAAAGAAATATAGATAAAAAAAATCAAACCTATATCATGCATATTTAAAAACTAATAGAAAATACATTATAAAAATTAAGAATCAAACTATTATCCATGTATACTTTTAAAAATATATCTATCGATACTTTTTTCAATCAAATATTTTGAAAGAAATCATTATAACCTGCAAGAGATTTATTGCTACCCAAAAATCTTATATTAAGCAGTGAGAGGGAAATGTAAAGAAAACATGGTTTTTCAAAAGAATGAGAAATTTATAATTTTAAAATGTTATTTAAAAATTTAGTGGAAAGTGGTATAATTACAGTCCATTATAGTAAGGAAAATGGTATGTCGTATTAAATGTAAAGCTAAGAGAAATTGAGGCATTTTATCAATGGGCTAGCCTTTTCAGTTTATTATTTTATGTGGCTTTAATATGCACTGAGAGTTAGTATTTACTTTTATTATGTATATATTTTTTTCTCAATTGAAAGAGATACTTATACACAACAAATTGAACTACTTCAAATCAAAACCATTTATTAAATATAAATTTTCTAAAATTTGCACATCACTGATAGAAATGTAGACCATGATATATATTTTAAACAAAAGATAAATTTAATTTAATATTGATCACAAAAGCAACCATTGGTAGGCTTATTTGTGGCATATATACAGGCAGCACATGGCCGACTAATATAAAGATAAGAGGACAACTGATATTAAGTTGAACAATGTACTAAACACAAATCAGGCTGAAAAATACAACTTTAGTAAAATATTCTGGTAAATATATTACCTAGACTACACTGAATTAATAGTTTTAAATTTATATAAGTTGAATGAATTAAGAATTCATTTAATGCTATGATTTTTTTAAACAAATATTTTATATCCATAAGTTATCTTAATGTTTAAAATTTGAATTATTTTGTAATAATATGTAAAAACATTATCAAATAAATTAAAATAATAAGTAAATATGTAAACACATAAAGTGATATTTTATAAATGTTATCTACAAATTTAATCAAAAGAGTATAATTTACATATAATCATTATAAATTTTTAAAATACTAATTGTTAAGTTATTTTAGTTGATTTCTTTATTTAAACAAAAATTATTCAAAACTGAGTGTTAAGAAATATGGCTATGTTAGTAATGGAAATTAATAATTAAGTCAAACCAATTAAATAAAAAAGATTCTCACCTGTCAATGCAACAAAAAGACGTAAAATATCATTTGTGCCCTCAAATATCCTGAAGATTCTCAAATCTCGCAATACTCTCTCCAATCCAGGTGATCTCATAAAACCCATACCCCCTAATATTTGAATGGCTTCATCCACAACATACCAAGCTGCTTCAGATGCAAAAACTTTACTTATCGCGGCTTCTAACTGGAAATCTACATAGCCTCGATCCATGTTTCCCGATACCATATAGGCCATGGACTAGAAAGAGGTACTTTGCATTAGCCATTGGTAGCTTATTGATTATTTGATAATTAAAAAATTACTTTTTATCTGGTAGGAAAAATATAACATACCTCTGTTACGTACTGCATCATACACATTCTAAAGAGTTTTTCCTGTATTGTGCCATAAGTAATAATCTTATTTCCAAATTGGTTCCTGCTAGTAGCATGTTCTGTAGCTTTTTCAATAGCAACACGCATTGTACCAGATAAGCAAGCAGCCATGCCAAATCGTCCGTTGTTTAAAATGTTCATGGCAATCTATTTATTATACACATAATTATGAATTCATATATATTTTACAATAAAAACATGTCTTTGCAAATTTTCAATTTTGTGAGGTCAATAATTCTGAGGAAAAAGCTAAATTTTAAATAAAAAATATTACTTATAAAAAAATACATTAAAACTTGTTATTTAAAGCTTCAAAATAAAATATCTATCGAAATAATACATTTCATATAAAATAATTGAAAATTGCATTTCACAAAATGTAAAATATGAGAAGTTTGATTTTTACAATTTAAAAATGAACCAAAATGTCCGATATTTATAAAGAATAAGCTAATAAAATTATTTGATGATACAGTAGAACCTCTGTAAGTCGAACTTCAAGAGAGATGCTAAATAATTCGAGTTATAGAGTTTTTGACTTACGCAGATTTTGTAAGGAAATATTCGACTTGTAGAGGTTTAGATTCTTAGTTAGTGAGGTAAAATAAATAAAAATTCAAGTTACAGATGTAATAAACATGTTTATTTGCAACTTAAAAAATATATTATGTACTATAATAAAAAATCAAAATAATTTCGAAACAGCCTTAAAATTAAAAATATTATGTATTAAAAAAGTCAGTTATTTTTTCTTTTTTGCTTCAGACAATTCGATCGTTCTCTATCTATAGCATTATTTAAGCTACAAAGAGCAGAAAATTCTTTTTCTTCCGAGTTGCTATTTCATAGAATTGGCTATTCTATTTACTATATACTCATACATTGTTATCTAAGAAATGCATTGTCGGCAAATCCTTAAAGTCGGTAACGTATTTTTCTTCAAGCTATAGAGGTAATTAGTTTCAAATGAAACGAGTTGTAAAATCAAACATTGCTAATGACCGAGATACAGAGGTCCAGGAGAAAATATACACCAAAATGGCTTGTGAGGATTGACTAATTATTTCGACTTATAGAGGGTTGAAATTTCGAGTAATGGAAGTTTTGGGGCTAGAAGGGAAGGGAACAACAAAACATTTCAAGTTGTGGAGGTTTTCAACTTAAAGAGGTTCTACTGTAATGGTAAAATTATTAATTTCCTTTTAATTACACAAGAAGCTTAACATTATTAAAAGTAAGTTTAAAATTAAATATACTATAATAAACATAAATATTTGAAAAAAAAAATATTTTATCATAACTTGCCTTAAATCCATCTCCGACTTCCCCTAAAAGATTCTCAGCAGGTATTCTGCAGTCATCAAAAAAGACTTCAGTCGTATTTGAAGCTTTAATTCCCATTTTCTTTTCAGGAGGTCCACTACTTACACCACCAAATGCTTTTTCGACAATAAACCCTGCCATTTTTTCAACTGTTCCATCTTTAGTTTCTACAGGAACCTAATGTAATAAACATTTCAAAATCGTTTATAAACAATGCATAATATACTTTTGATTATAAATTACCATTTTTAATACAAAAAATAAATACCTTTGCAAAAACTGTAAAAATATCAGCAATTCCACCATTACTAATCCATATTTTACTGCCATTCATTGTGTAATATTTCCCATCAGAGGACTTAACAGCTCGAGTTTTGATGGACTGAAAACAAATATTTTGATTAAAATTAAGGCATAAAATTTATAATTGAATACATTAGAATGGCACAACTATGAGAATAACTAATAAGATTTATCTTAATTTATTAATAATTTCTGATATTCAGTATTTTTTATTAACACTCAAAATATTCATACTCTTTTTAGTAGTAATAATTAAAAATATTTAAATATCTTATTTACTTTTATTATGAATAGCTTAACTTTATCTCTGTTTTCAATATTAGAACAAACACTTCCATTATTTCATGAAATAAATTTAAAGATAACAAAATTATGTAATGATGTAATCACTTTTTTTTGTGGAAAGGAGATGAGCATTTTATTCAATCTTTTAAATTAGGAATCCTTCTGTAATCCACCATTAAACTGAATGTATTTATTTAAGAAGTACAAAGAAAACTGGTCTAATCATGATATACTATTAAAGTATATTATACTTAATATAAATATAATATTATACTTATATTATTAAAGTATCTTACACTAATGTACTGCACTGTTATATTGTTGCAAATTAAAAGACAGTTAAATTTTAATATATATAAAATAAACATTTTAAATGAGTACATAAATTATCACCCCCCCCAAACAAATGAACATGTAATGTGAAAAATATATGAGAATGCTGCACAGTAGATTCTGAATTATTACATACCCATTGAACCAAGATTTTGTTGCATAAACAAAATCCTCAGAAATCCATAAGGAAATATTATAAATAGATTTTTTTAAATGTACAAGCTATTACATTTTTTGTAGTGTATAAACACTGCAAATAGTAGTAAAATAAATGAGAAAGTTAAAATATTTTTATTATTTAATTTAACCAAAATATTTTTTTGTAATTATAAATTTTGTTTGTTCTCTCTTTTTTTTTTTTTTTTTTTTTTTTTTGCATCCAGCAAAACATTAGACTATATGTAATAAAAGAATTTAGGTTAGATATGCTTCTTTTAGTAATCAGGAAGTAAGATTTCATAAAGATATGCCATGTCTTTTAACCAAATATGTTACAGTTGAGAATATACATTTTGATATAATCTAAATTAAAAAGAACAATTCATTTGAGCTAGCTATTATAATACATAAGGAATTTTAACAAATGTAATAAAGTATATATTAAAAATAGGGAAAGAAATTGTTTTCATAATTATTTTAATGCATGCATGAGTCTTTTTGAAAAAAATAACTCTTGATGATACTTACACCAGCATCAGAACCACTACCCGGTTCTGTCAGGCAATAAGCAGCAATCTTTTTCCCAGCAGCTAAATCCGGGAGATATTTTTCCTTTTGTTCTTTATTTCCAACCAGAAGAATGCCCTTAAATCCTATAGACTGGTGTGCACCTAATGTAATACCAACTCCCAGATCATGTCTTCCCACTAACTCAACCATTCTTCCATATTGTGTATTATTCAAACCAAGACCTCCATATTCTTCAGGAACTTGTAATCCAAAAGCTCCAATTTCTCCAAGTGTTTTTAATATATGTGGTTCAACATATGCAAGCTCATCATTTTTGTCAGGATCATTTTCTTCTTCAAAAAACTTCTTAGGAGGACCAAGAATCATTTCTAATGTGGATTTTTCATCGGGGGTCAGAACTAGAATTATGGAAAATTCATATTTAATGAATGTAAAAAAGTAATGAAATCAAAATATTAAAATTTTCTTCTTTAATACAATTCTTAATTAAAAGTTATTTCGATAAAATATCATTTATTAACAAAAAAAAAAAAAAAAAAAAAAAAAATACATTTGAGTGTATTGACAAAGTATCAGCAAGATATTTTGTAATATTTTAAGAATTTATTAATGCATTAATATACAAAATACACAAAAAAATTTGAAATAATTTTACAATAAATTATGCTTTGTAACATATATATTTTTTTAATATATATAATATAATCTCACAAAATAAATGAAAATTTTAAAAATATTTCATGAAAACTTTATAAATACACATTTCAATAATTAAATTATTCACTAAAAATATTTTGTTCTCATCTATGACAACTTAAAAACAGTCAATAATAATAAATACAATAACATAACAATAAACACAATAACATATTCTTAATTTTATATCCTTTTCACTCAATTAATATTGAACAACATTAAACAATTTCAACAATGAAACACAACCATTTTAAAAACTTTTATTATAAAATCTTGTTAATTAATACAAAAACAAGTAATATTAAAAAAAAAATTTTTTTTTTAAGGCAATTCCTACTTAGGTCAAATTTTATTTTAGTTACTTTTTTATTAAATAATTGCAATTAATATAAATATGTAATATCTTATATAAGAGAATTTTTTTTCTCCCATATAAACCTAAAATTAATTAATGAATTAATATTTGAAAAAACAGTATTAACACCAAGTGTCATCCACTACAAGTTTAAAAAATGTATTTGAACTTGAGTGGATGAATAAAAAGTATTTTATTAACGATTGTAAATTTGAACAAGATATATAAATATATATAGGGAGAGTGTGAACTAATAGGAATTGAATAATATTCTTTTTTTAAAAATAAAACAATATACCGTCTGGATAAGGAAATACTTGTTCAGTTTTAAGTTGACCTTTGAAGACACTCATCACAAAGGAATTTGTTTCCTGAAATTAGTACAAATAGTTAATAAACAAAAGATCAACTTCTTCACAATAGAACTTTAAGATAAAAGTTAAGAGATTTAGTACAATGAGACATAAAACAAGGAAATTGGGGATTTTTGTTGTTTTTTTTCTTTTTTACACCTACAATTTAAAAAAAGCATTTGTCAAAACAGTATTTAAAGAGATAAATGATTGAAAAGTATATGAATACAATTCAAATCAATAAAAGTGAATTTTAAAGAATTTGTGTGTTTGGATTATATTAAAATTATAATAAAACTTATTATTTTTATACATGTGCCAATAAATAGCAATAAATGAAATAAGAGATTTTCAGAATTTTAAGTCAAATGATAATTTTTTCATGTTTTCTGATTGATATAATAACAAATTATTTAACACACATAACCTTATAATAATTTATAAAAAATCTCTTATTATTAAGTAATAAATAAGTTGTCTAGAAATATCCACACAATTTATTCAATACTAATTTAAAAATAAAATTTATGCAAACAAACAGGATTGATATTATCTCATTCCAAATTTAAAACATTAATAGATCAAAGTACCTTTTTGTATTGATAGGTTGATTCATGCTTATTTAATATAAAAATTATAACAGTATCATATTAGATGGAACATAAATAATTGATCTGGTTTTTGAACATATGCTACATGTAATCATATTGTTACAATATGTGAACATAATTATATGGATAACATGGTCTTTATATAACTTAATTCAAGTACTAGCTATATTTTAAAAACTTATATCTTTTTAATCTGTAGAAAAAAAACATTCTTTTAAATGCACAACATAATAACATAAAAATGTATTTATATTTTGATTTAACAACTATTTCATAATCTTTTGTTTCTATTGTTAAAAGGATCTATACTCACCCCTGCATTTATACTTTTCTTTTCATTTTTTTCTTGGTCAGGTTCTTTAACAGCTTCTTGAGCAGCAGCTGCATAATTCCTAAAATAATAATAATTCATCAAGAAAAATAGAACTTCAAAATTTAGTTTTTCATCACTATTATCATCATAGTTAAAAAGTATTTAATAAATGATATATTCATCAAGAGGATTCGACATTTACATAGTTTATTTATAGAATGAATCACATTTAACTTCCAATTGCTGTTAGCAACTATGCAATTGAATATAAAAGTTTTATTATTGCTAAAAAAAACCTTGCGTTTAATTTTACTAATATATTTTAATAAATTAAAAATTGTTAATTTAAACTGATTAACAATACTCCAATAATAGATAAAATTAACAATTTAAAGATTAAATTACAAATTTAAATTAATTATTCAGATAGTAAAATTAGCCAACAATCAAAAAATTTGTAAAGATACTCAATTTGTAGTCACCTTTTTTTATTTATATAGTCAATAGAAATAAACAATCAACTATACATAAATCATCCACCACATTTTATTTATATAATTAATCTTTCAAAATCTATAATTACATTTAAATAATAAAATTGAAGAAATAATTCCATTTATATTATATTTTGAAAACGGAAATTTAAAAGAGATAAATATTAGAGTTGCATAACAATAAAAAAATAAAATAAATGAATGCCATTTTAATTCACATGCATTTATTTATCAATGGAATGTATTAAAATCAAGTCATATGCTTAAGATAAAAAGTTGATAATGTAATTGTAAGGGGGAAAAAAAAAAAAAAAAAAATCATATTCCTTGTTTACACATTCGTCGATTACGTAACATTTGCGTCGTAATAACAAGCATAGAAATATTATTAAAAAAATTATAATAATTTAACTGAGTAATGGTTTCGAATGTCATGTTTTTATTTTGCTATAATTACAATTCACTTCTGTGATAATTAATGAATCCCAAATTTGAAAAACAAGCCAGAATTACAGTTCACGCTGTCAAGATTAGTTTAACTTTATAAAACAAAAAAAAGTTATAATTCATAAATAATATTAGCAAATTATTTCTTATCAAGATAAAATTTTTAAACGTGTCAAGTGAAATCTAGAAAATTCTTACCTGCGGAGAGCTTGTTTTCCTGTTATAACTCTTCGAAGAATTGGTCGCAACATTTTAGATTCACAAATAAACTACACGAATAATTAAATGCTTAAAATACAAATACAAATATTTTTTCGGAAAATTATTATTTTATGTGCTTGCTCTTTTTATTACCGAAATCCTAAGTAGATCCGAATGATGAAAAAGTCAGACTATTACTATTTAAAAGAGTTTATCTATTTAGCTATGAATGCGCTTACATATTAGTCAACACAGATCACACCCCAATTTTAGTGTAAAACAGCCAATCCGAATGACTGTTTAGCCAAAGCAACCAATCGGATTACTCTAGCACATTGGAGTGTTATTCGGACTTTACACTTTGTAATTATCACGTGACATTTTGCAATTTTTGAACTTCGGGTATACTACAAATGACTATCTTAAATATTCAACTCGTTTAATTATTTTCTGTTGGATTATATTAATAAAAACGCGTATATTTTCGTTTCCTACAGTAATATAATGCCCGTTGTGTTTGTAATCAGTTTATTTAAAATATATTTTAATACAAAAATTTGAATATGAGAATAAAGGATTGTGTATTTCTTGGCATTTCTAAATTGGATGAATTTGCCAAATCAAGTTTAATTTGCTTAATTTTTAATTTGGTAAGAAATATAATTGTTTAAAATGTCATTCTTTATGATGACACGACATCATAGTAGATAACAAGCAAATGCTAATGGCAGCATAACATGAAGACGAAGAT
>BPLQ01008279.1:0-100436 GCA_021605075.1 Caerostris darwini
GAGACTGGGACCTACAGTTTAATATGGAATCCGAACCACTAGAAACATCCCTGGCCGCCATGACGCGAACCCGAAATCTGTGGTACCGAGCTCCAGAACGCTAACCACTCTGCCATTAAGGCCCCCATAAGTCTATATGTGGCATAATTTAAAAAAAGTCATTCCCAAATTTAATCTGAAATCTTTTTTTCCTCTGAAACGACACATATATAGCAGATACAACGTTGCTCATACGCTTGCTTCATTGCACAATATTAAGAAAACTGCAATTTGTACTGCATAAACTTATAATCAGAACTGAAATTTCACAAAAAATATATGACAAGGCTTTTATAAATCCATACAAAAAATGTTAGGATTTATTTTTTCAAGTATTTTACGAAAATTTTTCACGAGCATTCACACGTATAGCGTTTTTGGTTGAGTCACTCAGGGTAAAAATATGGGCGAATAACAGAACACGAGTATCCCCAGCATGTGCAGAGGAAATGATCAAATCAAATTTCCGGTCGGAAAATATCAAAGTCGTTTCTGAAACCTTCCGAGAAATTTTCACATTCCATTTTTTTGCACCACAATTCAGATTTCTAAGAAAACAAGATTTCATTTTTCAGTTTCAAACGGCACGTGGGATAATTGATTTTTATGCACAGATTGTTGTATTTTTTAAATAAAAAATTATTATCTGAAAACTATTATTTTTAAGACTGAATTCGATAGTAAGTAATTCAATTATATTTAAATTGTTTAACTTTTTTTATATAAAGAATAATATTTCTAAAGGATTATAGTGAATTAAAAATTTTTTAAAGAAAACCAGAATATTTAATATATATTTTTAAATCGTAAGTAAGCGTAACTGTTAAAAAATTTATATATATATTTTTTTATTAAATTAAATAGTTTAATATAAAATAGATATTTGTGAATAAATATTTTATGTATAATGTATTAGATATCGATGTAAGAATATATTGTATGCATGTTTCTTCTCAAGAAAAAAAACCGTCATAACATATGCTATTATACTGGCTCTTCAAATGTGTAAGCATTGAATTATTTACACTGATTCCAAGAGTTCCTTTGAAGATATTTGTCGTATTATAATGAAACTGTCATCCATTTGTGTTTTAAAGTGCATCACAAAATATTCTCTTTTAAAAGACACAAATTTGAAATGTTATTTTGCTGGGTGTCTGGACATGTTTGGATTAAGGGCGATGAAAAGCGAATGCTAAATCGGCAGATTCGTTGATTAAGAATTACATTCTTGTTTTTTTACGATATGGATAATTTTGAAAATACTCTTTCCTATGTTTCATAAAATAACGTGAAATAAAAGGTAAATAAAAAACTTTTTCTTATTCAGCCATCTATCAAAGGTTATAAAAACATTGATTTGTTGTTTCGCTCGTAGACTGATCGGTTGATCCCTCTTGGTAGAAAGCAGCATTTAGACCAAGTCCAAGAATCCATGGGGTCTCATGAATAGAGGGAAAGGGGGGTCACAGTTTTCCGTTTGATGGAACACACTTAGGCAGAGTCTGACTTGATCTCTGTTGTGCTGACTTTTTACGGGAACAGTTACTAGCCCTACGTCCAACAGTCATAACAAACCGAGATCTAGGATAACGAACAGGATAAAGTGGATAAAGTGGATAACGAACAACTACAAACATCCACGTCACTGCCAAGACTCAAACCTGAACTTGTGTACCGAGCTCCAGAGAGCTGTGGCAATCGGCCATCAGCCACATTGGACTTAAATCTGACGATTTAGCTTAAAATTGACAACAAATAATTTTTTACGCATTCTCAGATACGTCTCTCGGAACTTTCTCTTATTTGTTCCTCATGTGATCGTGTTTCGTCCATCAAATATATACTGGTCGAATGCCTAAGGTTCAGAAGAATCCGTCTGAACATATTCGGTAATAAACGTCTTGCCCTGTATGCCTTACTGGGAGACACTCTCTATGCTAATTTTTTTTTATTTGCTTCGCTTATTTATTTCATGGCATTTATTTAAAATTTGTTTTATGCACCAATTTATTTCATTTTATTCAGTTACTGTTTCATTGTTCTTATTTGCTTTTTAATCGACAACAAATAATATAAAACAATTTTTTTTAATGACAATTTCTACTTTTTTTCACTGTATTGCAGAAATTCCTTTATAAATATGTTTCATTCATTTTTTTTAAGTTTTTTTCTGGCACCATCTATTGGTAGATATATGCAACTTAAATCTAAAAAAACTAAATTTAATTAATTTAATTTAATTACTGAATTAATATTTTTAAAAACTGTATTGACATCAAGTGTCCTCCACTAGAAGTTCAAAAAATATATTTGAACTTGAGTGGATGAATAAAAAGTATTTTATTAACGATTCAAAATTTGCACAAGATATATATAGGAAGAGTGTGAGCTAATAGAAGTAATTTGAAAACAATAAATAGCACCAAGTTTAAAAGTTTTATCGTTACAAGCTATCCATGATTAGCCTTTTGACGATATATGAGGTTGATTTTTCGTAGGATTTTTAATAACAAGAATAATGAAATAATTTTATCTAATAGAAAATAAATAGTCGGATTTAAATCAAATAAATAACCTAAACACAATATACTAATAATTACCAAGCAAATAAAAAAAAAATTAACGATATGACAAAGAAATCATGTCTTATTCAAATTATATTTTAAATTCGAATATTAATTAACATCCACTATTTTTATGGCTGAATATTTCGTCTTCTTTCTCCTTATTTAAGGTAACTGTTATTAGTAAAATTTCTAATTCTCTCTCATTCTAAATTATCTGCTTACAGAAAAGTTTAATTTATCTAAATACCACAAGATGCATTGAAACCATATATAGCGACCAGAGAAGCCACAGACTACATCTTTATATTACAAACAAATATCAGTTTGAATAAAAACCTTATTCAAAGTTTAGATATTTATTAATTAACAAACTTTATTTGTTACTTTATTAAAAAAACTTTTCAAGTCGGATAACAACATTTCTATCCGCATTCAATTTTTAACCTTTTTTGTAAAATTTGTATATGACATTTTCCTAAAATGTTAAGAAAATATTATAAGAAATTTATGCAAAAGTTCTTAAAAGTTATTGTAGAATAGAAAAATGTTTCCAAAAAAATATATTTTTAAACCTGTATTTTCGGAATTTCCAATGAGCCGCATTTTGAGAACTTGCCATGAGTGGTTTGCTACCTACGCATTTTAATAAATAGTAAGAGCTTTTCATTTTAAAGACATCTCCAAATTTGCAAAGTCTTCCAAAATATCTACTTTTTTCAGGAAACAATTTCAAATATTACAAATCTGGCAATGTTAATTTAAAAAAAAATTGCTACATAAGGTTGATTAAAAGTGTTGTAAAACATACTTGAAAATCCATTTTTACTTTTATACTTGCAAAATATACAGTTTTTTTTATCAAGAGATAAATCGAAAAAAGAAATCACACAAAATATTTTTAATACGAAACGTTGCATCTTAAACGTATGAAAATATAAAAAGTTATAATATAATTCCCCAAATATTTTAAATTAAATCTACGAATAACACTTTTTTATTTCAAATAGCTAAGCTTACTTTTAATAATAATTTATGTTTACCTTTTCGAAATTGAAATGAATGTTCATTAAATTCATAATTTTGTCGAAGTACTTGACTTAAAAACGACTTTTCATATTAAAACAGATAATCATAAATCAATAAATATTTTAGCTTTTTAATAAAATAATCAGCAATTTTTTTTTTTATTTATGATTAAAATTAATCCACATATCCATAATTTAAAAAATGCACAATTGACTGCTATGTTAAATTTTTCAATTAAATATCTTAAAACATTATTGGCAACGATAAACTAAAAATAATTAAGTATTATTGTAATTCGTTTATTATTCTAAATGTAATTTTATCATTAATAATGTTAATCAGTTGATTTAAGTTGAAAAAAAATCATTATATTATTAAGTAAATAAAAACTGATTTATACACAATGTGACAAATGATAAATATAATTAGTAAAAGTTGATACATTTGGTTGGATAAACTTTTTGAAAACTTATTTGTATATTATAAAAGAAACTTAATGCAAATCAATAATACAAAAATTTAATTATCAATATTATCAATATTTACATTTTACATTTTTAATGAAGTACAAACTTATTCCACGTTTAAAAAAAACAAAAAACAAAACAAAAAAAAAACACTTATCAAATAAATTTTATTTAGAAGTGACTTCATTAAACATGATTAACACCGTTTATTATTGAAAAACTTTGAAATTTTTTTAAGGAAACTAAGAAATTAAATTTTGTTTTATTAATTACAAAATTTTACCATACCAGTTAATTTAGTTATTTTTCTGGTAATTCAAAATAGTTTATTATGACCATCATTTTATTTAAATGTAAAACAAAATGTGTACTTTTTGTGTACATTTTATGTGTACTTTATTCTTAAAAAATTAAAATAATTTAAGTAAAACAGAAATAACAAAATGTTTATGATTTCTTCATTAGTGCATCTCACAAAATAAAAATGTAATCAACAAGGAATTACATTTTAAACTATTTACGAAAACAACGCAATTCCATTCGCTTTATAAATATTTTAGTTTTCCAAATTAAGAATAGTTGTCCGCAAGTTAATTTATTTATAGAGTAGATTTTCGGTATTACTAAATTGGCTGGTAAATGAAAGCAACTATTTTGATTAAACATTTGAACAAGGTAATATTTTAAACCTAGCTTACTGGTTTGGTCTTTTTTAAAATTAATTAATTAGTTTTACAGCATTTTTTACAATTCTAATGAGGATTATGACAAAATAAAAATAAATGTAAATTAAAATATTTAAAAAAAAAAAAGTTTTTTTTTTTTTAAATTTATACGTTTTATTGAAGAAATAATACAAAAGAAAAACCAGAAATCTTATCTCTCCCGAGCTTTAAATTAATTAGTATATGAATTTTTTTTTGTTCTGCTTTCACGCATTCTCGTACTTTTATAACTTATACTAATTGTATTAGTTTTAAAGCTTTAATGAAGTCCTATGTGGCAAAACGACTGAGCTAAGTGGAGAATAGATGATTTTGACTTAAAGATTGTTAAACCCACTTACTGGCGTGTTTTATATAAAAGCCTACATGTAGTCAATTTGATAAGCTAGAAAGAATATTTAAAAAAAAATTTTACGAGGAATTGTTATTAATTTTAATTTTAATTTCTATGCATCTGTTTCATTGAATTGTTATTATCTTTAGTACATATTCGCCAGTTTAAATGATTAAGAATTAAAAGGTAGGACTGACTTGTAATTTGAAATGCTGAAGTTAAGCAATCTGCAATTTTTGCTCTAACTCCACAAAAACACTTACGAAACATAAAAGTTCAAAGTACATATATTAAATGGAACATAAAAGAATATAAATGCAAAAAAGAGTCAATTCCATACTTTCATTCCTTAATTAGCACTAGTTTTAGTCCTTTAGTAGATAAAATTGCATAGAAAATGTGTGTCCCCCCAAAACATGTCATACATTTTCCCCGTAAGATTTAAATCAAAGTGTTAGCTAGTCAACCCATTCTAGTTAAACACTATTTATCTTAAACTAGTAAATCTACTGTGGACCCGGTCTAATTAGTCACAAAGTGGGCACACAAAATGACCGTACAGCGATAAACTAAACCAATCAAATAGATAAAATGCAAAATATGTTTTAAATTTAAGCCTGACTCATAGTTAAGTTAATTTATATGTACATTTATCCCATGTCTAAACGATTAATTGTTGCGATTTTTACTTTTGTTATTGCGATTGTGTACTCCAATATTGAGATCATTTTGCGAGATGGGTAATTGTGTGCTCAACGTTGTGCTTTTTTCATTATTTTCATTGTTCACTGCCATAGATGCAGATTACCGATTTTGGTACTAAAAATACATATTTCCAATTCTTTTGTTCTAGTCACTGTGCCTTTTTGAATTCTACCTATTGTTTTATTTTTTTTTCTATTTGATCTATTAAAGGATGTTTATCCTTAATACTAGGTTGGTTTTTCGAGGACCACAAATTATAGATGAACAGAAAGCTGTTATCAATGGCGCAGATACAAAATGACACAAATAAGCAAAGTCAGTACAATTCGATTTTAGTGTAAGTGGTTGAAAAAGAAATTTTAAGGGTGGACAGATAATGCCATTTATATTGTCATCCTTCAAGGAAAACAAAACATATTTGTTGAATTACTGCATTAATATGAGTATTTTTGTTCTGGTAATTTCTACATATGAAAAAGTTTCTTGTCTAAACTATTTTGAATGCTACCGAGGGTAAGAGTTTCCAATTTTAGGACTGATTATGTTGACCATTTACACATTCTGATTCTGAATAAGTATTATTCAGGTGACAGTACAATTAGAAATTTATTTGCTTATTTTAGCAAATTGTTTGGGTAATAACCATACCATTTAGCAGTTGAAGCCTCTTGTAAGGGTTAAAGATGATATAGTCGAATAAATAGGGCAGTTAAAATCCATATTTAATTGTTTTTCGAAGGACAGAACCATAGAGTTTCAAAATTATAACATTCGTTGGAACAGACTTTAGACAATTTTTAAAATTATGATTCTAGGAACGTTGCAAAAACATTGATTCTGTAGCTCTTGCGTTATTTCACTACAAAGAAATAGATAAGAAATCAGTCTCGGATATTACACAAATAATGTAATTTGTTGTGGAATTGAATATTCACAACATAGTAAAACAACTTTCATGCCCACAAAAATTTTTTTTGAGAAGACCAATATATGAATAGATCAATATATTGCAATTTTCCTATGATTTAGTTCGCCACCTATGTAATGTAGATTTTTTTTTAAATTTTAGACTGTTGCATTGTGACAAATTATCTGATTTGGTAATGATACCACTATGAGCCTGCCAAATTTGTACAGGTAATACAGTTTTGTCTGGGTTTAATAGTTTTTTTGCTATAATTATTTTTGTGAACAAAGGACTTCTTCAATGCTCATCTTTTGTTGAAACAGAAATGTTATGAAAAACCGTTGCAACCGATACCATACCGTCCCTCTTGGCGCCGAACGAGGGAAAGTAAATGCCTGTAATCGTGCTAGTAATCTATATAGTCAGGATCCTCACTATAGATGACTTTCTACCTAGATGCCCCTGAAGAGATTCACAGCAGATCCAAAAACCTAGATTTGGGTAACCACTAACCGAGATCTAACATCAATCAGGATTACCTTCCGTTTCCAGAAAGTGAAGTTTACATAAACATGTTAACCATACAAGGCTGAAACTCCTGTGAATTCAATTCTCAGATATATCCTTAGACACGGGTTATACACGCCATGAACGACAAACACGTTGTTCAAAACTGACATTGTCACATAAATTCAAAGCAAACAAGGCATATCTTACAGAAAATAAATGTCAAAACAAATAAATATTTAATTTCTGTTAAGGAAAACAAACATGAGAAATGCATGAAGAAATTGAGTCGTGCACGAGTGGGGATATACATGAAAGTGATGTGTGTAGTTTCGAGGGCGAAAAAAAAAAAGATGAAAAGAAGACAAATGAATTAAGGCATTAATCACTGTTTAGCTTCAGCTTGTGATGCTCGTACGCATCTGAAACAAATGCACCCCGGTATTTTACGCATAAAGGGTTGATAACTAACAGATAATAACGATTACTTGTAACATTACCTAAGTCGGAAATTTGGAGTTATTTTCTATTCGTCAAAATGACTGCTTAGACGAAAAACTCCAAGATTAACCGTAGTAATCCTTTTCCTGGTGGTAATGAGTTAAAACTTTGCTTTAACTTCATCAATATCAAATGGCGTTGATCCGATTGCGAAAATTAAGAGATTTTTATTTGTAAAGAGATGTTATATAAAAGTAGTCCATTGTTGAACGTGAAATCAATTGTTGAATCGATAGTCCTGTAAAGAGTAATCCATTGGTGATCGTGAAATTCATTGTTGAATTTGTTCATGCTGTAAAGAGTAATCCATTAATATCCTATAAAGAGATGATCTATTGTTGAGATGTCCAGCTCTTGTGTTTTTACAATAATCTAAAAGGTGGAGTCACGTGGACAACTGTAAGTATGTTGCTGCTTTCAGAATGTTTTGCGAAGGAATGTAGCCATACTATGTATATAAGACATCTGCACACAGGATTGTCCTCCCCTCTTCGGACGCAGAAGCTGAGCAATAATGTTTCCCCTGACCAGTATCCATCTCTTTTCATCTGTAGGACGATATTAGCCTTGTTTTTAAAAAAAAAAAATTAAACGTCTCAATTTTTTTTATCAGCTATTATTGTGCAGCCATACTGGGATTTGGAAGACTTTAAAAACTCGTGAATTGTTACTTTTTCACGATTATAAACTTTAGGGTTAAACTTGTCAGATGAGACTTCTCTTCAAACTTGTTGATCATTTAAAAAAATATAATGATTTTTTCTAACTTTATGTCACGAAAAAGACTGAATGAACTTGGACTTGCTGAGAATGCTTTTTCATCTTTTTCTCTCTCATCTTACAATACAAAACGTTGATTGTAAACATTTTGTATATTCTTGGGTTTTTCTCATATTTGACTACGAATAAATTCTCTATTGAATTAGGTGTTTATAGATGATCACTGATGGCAACAAGCTATAATGCAATTTTCATCTGTCTGCTTAAATCATTTGGGTTTATTTGCATTTTATTTTTAATTACCAAAAGTTTTACCGATTTAATTGCATTGAATTAGAGAAACTAGCAGCAATTTAAAATTTATAAGACCTGTTTTGTTAGCATATGTAAATTGTATCAATAGTTCTGTATTTAAGGATAATATGGCAGAAACTATCCACAAATCAAGATCTAAAAATTTTTCGATAAAATAATAATTCAGGCATATTCAATTTAAAATTGGATTAATAATTATTAATTATTACTTACTATAAAATAATTTTTACTAATTTTATACATATAGGTATTCATATTTTCAACCAATTAATTCGATATCCATATAAATAGTTTTTAAATAGTATTAAGATTATTATAGCTAATGATATTCCAATTAGAATTCTAAAAGAAGAATTATGTGTAAAATTCATTATCTCGTCTTGGATGATTTCTATAATATGATTTCATGTTTTAAGAACAAAAAAAAAATACTTATTGATTTAATACATTTTAGTCTTTTGCAAATTGATCATTATAGAATGACATCACAAATGTGCTCATTATTATCACCTTATGTGATATGAGAAATTAATGAGGAAAAAAAAGAATTTCAGAAATACCTTTTGTATAAACCGCACTTAAAATAATGGAAGCAGGTAGCAGGTAGCCAACAGTTCAAATTCATTTGATATAATAATTTAATCACTTAGCAATCATAGTTCATTAAAGGTGTACAACTAAATATTCCTTATTGTAGTATTTTTTACGAGTTTTCATAAATCCAGTACACCAATTTAAGGATAAACTGAAATCCTTAACTCAGCTAGTAAATTCGAAATTATTAGATAAAACATATTCTTGATTTCTAATATTTTAAAGGAAACTCCAGCCATAATAAAAAAAAAAAAAAAAAAAAAAAAAAAAAAAACAGACAAAAATTATCCGCTTGACTAAAAAATTAGAAAACAATTCTAATAAATATTTTGTTTATTACAGAAAATTTCTTTTTTTTTTTTTTTACTTATTTTTTTTTTTCTTATAATATGCACACAATTATTTTCATGCAGCATTTCATTTTGAAACAAAAATTTTACAATGATTGTTTTTTTTTCTTTGTCTGAATACTGTATTTAAAAAAAATGAAAAAAAACTTAAAATATTGCCTTAAGAAAAAAAATATAATTTAGTTAATCTGGGATTTGATTTACATGATAGAAATGATAACTAAAAATACAATTTTTCTTTTATGCTAGCGGCTATAAGAATCTAATATTTAAAAAAAAAAAAAAAAATTCATAATCAATAAACAAAGTATTCCCCTGGTATATTTTTTTCTAAAAATCGATTTCCTTAGTTTTTGTTATTTTATTTATCCGTAGTAACAGTAGGAAAATCGCAATTATTAAGTTTATATGTGGAAAGGTTGACTTCATTATTTTTCACTATCTTCATCATTTATTCGCATTGGGAAAGGAATTCTGATAAAACAAATGTCAGATCAGAATTTGAGTAACCTCTGCTAAATTTAGTTTCACAATGAAAACTCCTTATTCTATTATTAATCACATAAAAAAGGGAATTTCCTTACTACTGTGAAGCTAAGTAGTTTTCGATGAAGAAAATGAAGAAACTTTCTGTCAATTGAATTACTACTACTACACACACACCACATCAGTGTTCTTAGAACTGAGATGTCCCTATACTGTTTGGGAATTATATGGGTGAGAAGTCTAATTGGACTCTGTGACGCTCTATGGTCATATGAGATCAGGACCTACGCCTTAAAGTGGATTCCGAACCACTACAAATATCCATGTAAACGCTGGGACACGACCTCGAAACCTGTGGTACCACACGGCAGAGCACTAGCCACTCGGCCATTAGCCCCCCCCCACTATCAATTGAACTACTACTACATCACACCCCATCACTGTGCCTAGAGCTGAATAGCCCCTATACAGTTTGGGAATAATGTGGGTGAGAAGAATCCTGACTGGGCTCTGTGAAGCTCTACGGTCATATGAGACCGGGACCTACGGCTTAAAGTGGATTCCGGACCACTACAAATGTCCAGGGCACCGCCGGGATTCGAATCCGAAACCTGTGGTACAGAGTGCCTGAGCCCCAGACTATATGAAGAGAGTCATTGTTTAGTATTTTGCATGGTATCGTATAGCATTTCACCAGAAAAGAAAATGGCTATTGACACCTAATTTAGAGCCGGACATATTACGTATGCTTACTGTTGAAAAAAGAATCAAAATGGCACTTGTTATTTGCGGGCCTCAGAATTGCATATTTTATTTATTTTTTATTTTTTTCGAATATTTTTCATCACGTGAAAGAAATTATTTTAGAAATAAAATTTATTCCAAAGATATGAATTTTTGTTGACAATATTGTTAGGAATGAATTTTCTATTTCCATTCACCCTTCTTCACTTGAATATATATGCAGTTATTTCATGCATGAGGGCAAAGTAAAGGTTTTCTTAAGAATTCAGTAAAACTCTTCAAATATACCGAGTTCACAGGAAAAATTTTATTTTCTTGGTGAACTTCCCCGTCAGTGTTGGGAAAATTATTTTTATCACTTTCTATATGGTAGGTATATGTTCATACAATTGAAACTGAAAATGTCCAAAATACTTGAGTCCTCGTGTAAGCTTAGGAGATAATATATGAGTTATATTCTTTATATATAGTACTCACTGTTATATATACAAATTGAAACAGATAGTTATAGATACAAATGTAAGAAAAATAAAACACAAATATTATTTTACATTTTATAAAATTATGCGTTACTAAAAATAACCGAATTTTAGAATTTTGTTGAAATTAACTACTAGTTTTTCAAAACATTTTTATAAGCCAATATCGTATTCAATTTAAAGAAATTTCATTTAAATTATTTCAGTATATTATTTAATGTTTTTATAAGTATCTGAGATTATTCTTTTGATATTAATTTTTTTATGAATTATACTTTAAATTTTATTATTTACTTTATTTGAAACAATACAGCATCTTTATTTACTGTAATTTGCAATGTATTTTGCATGTAACATGCGAGTCCTTTTATTTATTTTGAAAATATTGATTAGTATATTTTAATATAAATTTTGTAATTCAGTAATTTATTTTTGAACCTTGATTGTATAGAATAAGTATTCCTTGTTACTGAAAGAATAGTGAAATAAATATAGTTATTGATATCATTTTTTATCATTATAATGTTATATTCAAAATTGAAAATGTGCAATACTATTACTAACTAATCATGAGATAATTTTAAAATGTTCATATTATTTTATTTCGATATGGTGGTAAAATAGAAAAAAGTTTTATTGCAAAATTTTCAATACTACTAGAACAATGTGAAATGTTTTTAAATTAGGACATAGTAGGACATTTTAATTAGAATATATCTTTAAACTGGACATATGGACATTAGGGCATGTTTTTAAATAAGACAAACTAATTTTCGCCATATTATGACTACGGCGAAAAAACTACAATAGTCACACTGATTGATGCATGGAGAACTTTGTTTTTACTTTCATAGACTTCAAAAAATTTATTAATTTTTAAAACTTTGTTTGAAACTAATTATATGAAGAAAGCATTGTTTTGATTAACTCTACCAATCAAACTGTTTACTAAAAAACATCTTATTCAGAAATGAAGGATTGCATTGACATTTTCATCCATTCATGCAAGTAGAACAAAAAGATCACTTCAATAACAAAATACGAGAAAAGTTTGTAGAACTACATAACCTTATTTACGGAATGGAAACTGGATGATTGTGAGTAACTCGACGCCTGTCTTTTTCCAAGGCTATTATAGGTCCTTACATCCGATACTGACTTTACGATCCATAAAGACACATTCGGGTCACTGTGAGAAGCAACAAAGAAAACGTTTAGAATTTCCGGGGAAGTCTCTTATTATCTTCAACTTAGGAAGTCCTTGTCAAGATAATGAATTGGGAATTATTTTGCTAAAATTCTTATATCAAGATATCTTAAAGTGAATAAAAAAGGTGCTTAAGGATATTTGAAAGGTTTACAATTATAGGCTATATTATAGATAATGAATTGATAATTAATTTATATAAATCTTCTTATCAAGATATCTCAAAGTAAATAATAAAGATGTTTAATGATATTTGAAAGTTTTTCAAATATATGCTATATTACAGATAATGAATTGAGAATTATTTTACTTAAATCTTTATATCAAGATATCTTAAGCTAAATAGAAAAGATGCTTAATGATATTTGAAAGATTTACAAATATATGCTATATTACAGATAATGAATTGAGAATTATTTTGCCTAAATTTTTATATCAAGATATCTTAAAGTTAGTAGCAAAGATGCTTAATGATATTTGAAAGATTTACAAATATATGCTATATAATAGATAATGAATTGATAATTATTTTACCTAAATCTTTATATCAAGATATCTTAAAGTAAATAGAAAAGATGCTTAGTGTTATTTGAAAGATTTACAAATATATGCTATATTAATATAGATTTTAAATCAGAAGTACAAGGCAATGTATCGAATGCTTATATCTGACTAAAAGATCAATTTCTTTAACCTAGACACATTATTTTATGTGATATCTGCCAATGATTTATAAAAATTTTTACTCCTCTTCAAATTGAAATATTTTTTAATATCGTTCAAGTCATGTTCTACTGAATGCTACACTTATTTTTCCAGCAAGGATTAGATTGCTGTTTTCTGGAACAACAGGCCCCCATTTTTGTATTCAATTAGAATATTCCTACTTGGGAATTTGTATGCATGTGTAATTTGGCAATGTTGGTGACAAGAATATAAAAGATTCAATAAAATACGAGACTCTGATTACGTAATCCCGGTCAGCCTACAGACTAATGATGATTTGATTGCAGTTTTCATAGAAACTACGCAAAAAAATGGAAAAGTCCAAAATTTTAAATATTAATTTCGAAACCTTTATAATATTTAAAATGTGCAAGTAAAGATTTCTTAACTACACATTTTACTCAATTTAAATGTGTAGTTAAGAAATCTTTAAATTAAGCTTAATCTTGCATATTGTTGCAATAATTGTGCATATTTATAAAATAAGTTTTTTTTTTTTTATTAAAACAACAATATATTGCAAATTATTAAGGGTGGTAAAAATATAAAATACTTTATGTAAATATTATTTTATGATATATGTTGCATTTTGAATAAAAACCTACATTAGTTAGGATCCAGGAGCTAAACTTTTATAAAGATCCTGAAAGAAAATGTATAATTCAACAGTTTATTTTAAACTTGAAGCATTTTATATTTGATTATATTTAGTGTATTCTTATCTGGCTATTTTTTCTTACACAGAAATTAACGAATGGGTCAATAAGTAATTATTTTTTAATTCTTTCTATTAGCTCACACTCTCCCTATATATATCTTGTTCAAATTTTCAATCGTTCATAAAATACTTTTCATTCATCCACTCAAGTCCAAATACATTTTTTTGAACTTGTAGTGGATGACACTTGATGTAAATACAGTTGTTCAAATATTAATTCAGTTATTAAATTTAATTAATTAATTTTAGTTTTTTTTTTAGATTTAAGTTGCATGTATCTAACAATAGATGGCGACAGGTAAACTTGAAAAAAAATGAATTGAAAATTATTTATAAAGGACTCTCTGCAATAAAGGGGAAAAAAGTAGGAATTGACTTCAAAAAAAAAAATTTTTATATTACTTGTTTGTCTTGCGATGTATAAATAGCTCATGTTTAACCGATTTGTAAGCAAATATAAGCATGAATAATAGTAATGCATTTAAATATACAGGTAATTATTGTACACATTAAATTTAAAAAAAATAGAACGTAGAATAATTAAAAAAAAATAATTAGTGATTTCAAATTTTAGAGAACTATTTGAGTAGGAAAACATAATATTTGAGTTAGACAGTAAAGTTTAGAAAAGTTAAATATAGCATTAAATAAATTTTTTTGAAAATAGGGCAGCATTACTGATTTTATCAGAAGAAACTTAAAAGTGTCTTAGAAAATAAATTACTTAAGAAGAAAAAAAAAATTGAAAAATAGTTTCTCATATATTTGAGTAATAATAATTTTCAATATAATTCAAAACTTGCATCAAAATATTTTGTAGCTTTAAGGGATGAAAGTAGTAATATTTTACTCATTAAAAGTATTGTACATAAAACTGTTGTAAACAACTAAACTATTCATAAAAATTTCCACGGCTTCTTCAGAATACAATTTAAACTAGGTAGCAAAATGCAAAATTATTTATATTTTTGAATGGATACAAATAAAAACCAGACAAAATTCTACATCACAAATGAGAAATTTTCTGAAATGAATCGTGTTGGATGAAAGGAATATATCATAAAAATCAATGTTTGCCTTAATCACAATTTTTGTAAATTTATTTACATGAAGAAAGAATAAAACTTAAATCACACAGAAAGAAACTTTCTACAGAATATAAAGTAATTTATAGGAAACATTTTTATTTTCTTTTACGAAATTAGAATATACTAAAGTACTTACATATGATATGAACTCTTGAGTACATAATTTTTAAAAGGTCTAAAAACAAATTGTTTAAAAATATTTAATAGAAATATGTTCCATTTACACCAATGCACTTCTGGCATAGATTACAAAGAATTTTAATTCCAGTTTCAAAGAAGAAGGGAAAAAAAACTAATTCGATTTACAGTCAATAAATTAATAAGGCAGTTTTGATAGTTGCGCGATTGACAACATGTTTATTCTTAAAAAACTCCAAATTTTATCTCGTTCAGTTTTTGGAGGGTGATTTGTAAAGCATGAGGTCTTATGTTTTCAGTTAGATGTATGTCATTACTACTCGTTAATGCTGTTTCTTATAACAGCAATTTCTAATGCACAATATCAAATGTTGACAAAGGTAATATTGTGCACTATTTGCAATTGGTTTTAGTCCATATTTAGGCCGTTAACATACATCTAGCCACTGTGTTGAGTGTTTTAAATTATCAAATAGTATCCACATTTTATTACAAATAGTCATTCAATACAAAAAATAATAACTTCTTTGCGAATATTGAATCTTCAAGCGTTCAATTCGTGTGTAAACCATTTGTCAAGCATTTTCACCTTTTTCAAGAGCTGCTAGATGTCTCCAAACTGCTGCTATATTTACTTACAAGACCAACAAGTTTTCTAACAGTTATTGTAAGGTTAGCTTCAAAATCAAAAAATCATTACATATGACGCTTTCAAGTCTAGAAACGAGGTAGTTTTCTAAGCTCACATTACTTGATCCAAACTTCTCAAACAACCGTTTCACTTTGGATGCTTGAACTGTATCAATTGAAAATGCAGCATTAATGTTCGTATTATTAGGTATCTGAATGTCCAACTTTATATCCACACAGAAAATGATCCCCATTTTATGGTATTCCAAGTTCTATTTGCTTAAAATTTTCTTAAAAATTCCGAAAACTGTGACAAAATATATAATGTATATGTGGACATATGTGGACAAAATATATAATGAGACAGAGCACAAAAGAAGAAATAAAATGATTTGTAACACTTTTATTGAACTTAACACTGGTAGATATACGTATATATTATAGTAACTTTAAGACTTTTAACGTACATTTTAACAAGTTTTAAGTATATAATTGGAAATTTCAATCCCCCAGAAGTTCTTAAAATACTTTATAATATGTTTAACAAAATTTTATCAAGACATTCTTTATCTATTGAACGACGTTAAATCAATGTCTTTGAAGTATCTAATATATTAAATATGCAGACAATGTCTTTAATAAGTGTTATGCTTGTGTCAATGGGTTGCATATCAAAGGAAATTTTGTTTGAATCTAAGGATATAAATGCTATATTTTTTTCTTATAGTTATATTAACGGATAATAAACGTAAGGTAAAAAGGAGATGATTCCTTATTTATATTTTTAAATGAAATTAATATAGTAACAACATTCAGGCATTTAAATTAGCCATTTTATTTAACCAGGAAAGTTTTGAGAGAATATTTTTAATAATAAATGTTAAAATTATACACAATACATAATAAAATTTAACTAAATCAGAAGCATATTCCTTGTACTTTTATTTTGAAAAACACCTTGAACTAATAAATAGAAGTTACATGGCAAGAAATATGTTTCAGAGTTATTTAAATTTTTTATGTATTGTGTATAATTCTAACATTTATTATTTTTTTAATAATAAATTTTAGAATTACACACAATACTAAAAAAAATTAAAATAAATCAGAAGCATATTTTTTTGCAAAGTTATATTAAGAAGTTATTTTTCAAAATAATAAAAAAGAGTTATCTGAGACCACAAAAATTTAAGAAAATAAATTTACACCATTTTTATTATTTTGAATTTTTTTTTTTTTTTGAAATTTTGAAATTATTTTAATTTTTTTTTGCCCTCGCGATCCATATTGCAAATATGGATCGCGAGGGCAAAAAAATTTAATGGCAATATGGATCGTGGGGGCGTGGATCGAATTTCGGTGATCGTGGGTGCTACTCGTGGGTGGATTGAAATGTAGTGAAATCTTTTTGAAAGTAAGTGAAATAAAATATTATTTTCGAATTTTAATATTCATAATGTATTGTTTAATCGATATTTAATATCTAAATATATTTATTTTCAATTTATTAATCAAAATTATGTATTAGTATCTATCATAATCTATAGCCAATTTAAATGTCAATAAATACCAAAGATTCTGTAGTTTTGAACATTTGATATTTGAGAGATAAAATGCTTTTTTAATTACACGCAAAGTAAGAGAAAAAAAAACAGAATAGACAAAATTATTTGAAGTACTGAGTTAAGCTTAAAAAGACGTGGGAGAACTTAATATTAATGGTTTTTGAATTTATGCAGTAATTTTATGGATAAAAGCCATAAATTCAATATAAAAAAAAGTTTCATTAAACTAGGAGGATTACTCTAGATTACTCTAAGAAATATTCATTTTTCAAAAGGTTTATTGATTTTTTTTTATGTTTTTTTCTCCCACTCATTTCTAAGGGATTTGGTAAGAGAAAGAAAAAAAGGTTTTTTTATTTATAAAAATATTATTATCTATTTATAAAAAAGGATTTTTTTTATGCAGTCATTTATAAATTTAAAGCCCTTGTGTAAATCTACACACAAGACAAGATGTTAATAAAATCTAATTAAAATGTAGATTCCGAAAATTTATTTAATTACAATATGGACTTACATTAAATATATTTTGATTTCAACTTTTAAAAAGGCTTAAAAAGAATTAATAACTAAATTCATGATATTTTATTGTAATAAATTAAATAACATATTAAAATAATAAAATCATAATACTATATTTTATCTATATTTTATTTTATTATTAATATAATCTATATTTTATTATTAAATCATAATACTAATACTATATCATATACTATATTTTAAAAACAAACATTAATGTCAGTAAAAAATATTTTTTTTAAAAATTCTAAAGCGAGAAACAATATAACAAATCCATTCTAAAATTGAGAAACAACGTAAACTTAAGAGAGCATTGAAATGTAATGAAATCTTTTAGAATTAAAATTAAACGTAATATTCTGTTAGAATTTTAATACTTGCAATACATTATTTAATCTATATTTAATAAAAATATTCCTAATTATAAATTAAATATATATATTTATCATATACTCGTATGTAAGCAAGATATTGTTGTGTCGGTATGCCTTGCATATTTACCTGAAGTTATTGTAACTGTAGATATGTTTCACATTAAGCTTTATCCAGGGTGCTTCACAAAAGAAAGACTGCACTGGATCACTTGTTCTTCCCATCTTGCTTGATCTCAGCAGAAGACCTTTACATCCAATAGCTTTATGCATTTTTGGATTAGAAGATGTAGATCAGGGGTGGCCAACTCGTGGCCCGCCGTGAGCATTTTTCCATCCTTTGAGATGTATCACACTTTACAAAATATATTTATTTTACAATGGCCCAAGTATGAAAAAGAATGTATTAAAAAATACATTATTTGTGCATCCATATATTTAAAAATTAACTGTTGAAATTATGTGAAAAAATTCAATTTGATTTTAAAATAATACGCTTGAGAATATAGGACAGATATTGCCTGTTTTATTTATGAGTTTACAGTTACAAATTCGCAAAATAATTAAATTATATCCTGCAAACTCATGATGCGCGCGCATCGATTTGCAAGATCTAAGTGAAAGACTGGAGAAGCAAATCCCGCACTAGTAAAATAAATATCTTTTAATGATTTCATTTCATTTAAATTTATATAATTCTTATATTTCATTTTTAGTGTTATATATTTCTCATATTTAATTTTTTTGTTCATGGTATTAAGAAAAGCAAATAATGTTTCTTTTTAAATTGATAGACAATTAATCATATATCATAAGGAATTTTTCAATGTTGCATTATAAATTAAAATTAAAGCACTTAGTGTTATATATTTCTTATATTTCATTTTTAGTGTTATATATTTCTTATATTTCATTTTTAGTGTTATATATTTCTTATATTTCGTTTTTAGTGTTATATATTTCTTTATAGTATGCGTTTAGTATCATTATTATTATATTATCTATATTAGGTCTAATTCTAATATGGGGATATATAATTTTATATACGGTCCGCGGAGTTATGATGCATTTCCCAAGTGGCCGCAAGAATATTTAAGTTGGCCACTCCTGATGTAGATGAACAAACAATTGCATCCGTTGCTTGTTGAATACAAGTTACTTTTTTTCGGAAAAAAACTTACTTTCTGCCAAGCCACTCCTGTCTAATATTTATTTTAATCATATTATATTCATTACCTTAATACACTCCTTTAAAAATTCAACACATTATATACTATTAATTTAATTAATATTTTATATCAATTGGTATTAAGAAAAGCAAATAATGTTTCTTTTTAAATGGATAGACAATTAATCATAGATCATAAGGAATTTTTCAATGTTTCATTATAAATTAAAATTAAAGCATATACAGACTTTTACGGTGAAATTTATGCCTTTTATTTATTTGGAAGATTATCAAAATTGCAAAATGTTCAATATAAATATACACTACTTTCATAAGCTTTATGTTCATATATGGAATATTCAAAAAATTATTTTTTAAACAAATTTAATTAAACCATATGAAACTCAATGTTTAGATAACTATCCTGATGAATTCCTTTTTTGATTTGGTATATTCATAATTTATCTTAAATTTTAAACATCTTTATTTTTTTAAATTTAAGTGTATTTTAACTAGAAGACGAACAATTAAGTAAATTACTTTAAGAATAATTTCCTCTATAAATAAAGTTTTCGCTAAGTATGTGTGTTTCATATTAGGCATAACAAAGAAATTAAAATATTTTTAAATCATTACACAATGGAATATAATTTATATCGATTTTGTTTTTAAATTTATTATCTTATTTTCAATAAACACATTTTTTTATTGTTTCCTTAGAAAATTTGAATAATTTCACAGCACTTAAATCATACAATATTGGATTATTATTAAAGCCTTGACTTATTATAAGTTATAATTGACAACGAATGACACTTTCCAAGATAAAAAAAAATGCATGATTTGCTGCAAAATTCTAGATGCAGTATTTAATTCTATTTCGAACGCTATTGTAAATATTTTAAACTGTATACATTGAAACTGTAAGGACACACATTTTCTTGTCATTCACTTTATCCGATAACTGTCATATCAATCATATTTAAGGTTATGGGGATACTTTTTTATATATTTCAGAATATGAGTAAACTAAAATGACAGTCCACAGGAAAATTTTGCAAGACACCTTCCATCATTTCTTGGGATCAATGTCATTCCAGGGTTAAAGCTGTATCCATGGAAATGGTGTCAAAATAACTAAGAACTTTACATACAAATAGATAAAATACCAGAAATTCTTTATAAACTATATGTAATGTAGTTATATTTCTACTTGTAAATTTGCATATTATAATTTACACATTTTAATCATATAATAAATTACATAGTACAAGTTATTACTATTACACATTTTCGCACTAGGCTGATTTAAACGAAATTAAAATGACAGAAATCTGTGGTAATCGTTTATGTCTACCTAGATTAAAAATGATGTTATAAATGAAAATATAAATTTTGTTCTATGTAAAGATTATAAAGGAGTATTTTATATTTATGCTATATAATGCAATAAGCTTTGAAACATAATAATGAATGCATTTTTAAATGATATTTGTTATTTTCATAGTTGTTGTGTCGAATTAACTTCTGCTAATTTGCCCCCCAGAATGGCAGATATGTGGAAGATTGTAGAGTTTTCCAGGGTGCACAATTTAGAACTTGCTACACAACACCCACATTATACCTCATCGTTTCGAAGGAACATTTCAATGATTGACAATAAGGGAGCATAGCATCTTTCTTACCAAATTCATCTTAAAGATATTATAACCATATATTTATAGTGCCCAACCTAGACATAGAAACGGAAGTTTTCTACTGCGCTACATTTACTAGGTTTCGAAAACAAATGCTCTAGCCCGAAAATTCAATGAGATATTCACCACATCAATAACCACCACTTTCTATATAAACATGTAAATATCAATAACTGAAGCCTTCTATATAAATATGAAAATATTATTATTCAACATAAGATATTGTATAAATAAAAATAAAAATATTGTACCATAAATTTCTGAATATAAGCCATGTATAAGCCCAGAGTACCCTTTTTTTTTCTTTCAAAATTTCCCCCAAAATTCAAAAAATCTACAGAAGCAAACATATAAAAAAATAAATAAAATAAAAAAAAATCCATTAAATTCAAACATGTCACCATGAAGCCGAAAATGTTGCAAAGCAGTTAAAAAAAAGTGGATTTTTTTACCAATCTTTCTAGATATAAGCTGATCGGAAATTCGGCTTCTGACACGGATTTTGAAGGAAATTATAAGACTTTTTTTATATTTTTGCATAAAGATTGAATTCAAAATACTCAAAAAATTAACTTAAAACATTAAAATATTTTTCATTTTTCATTATTATTTTTTGTATCTTAATTATTTAATGCATTCTATTATTATTTCTGGTTTGTGTTTTAGTGCTTTTCCGTTAGTTGGAGAAAATTTCGCCAACTTCAGATTTTTGGTTTGGTCGCTGAAGCAACGAATTAACAATACGAACAATTAAGAAACTTAATTATGTTTACGTATAACTCATTTAATTATTTTTTTTATAAACTTAAAAACGCCAAATCGAAAAATAGGAGCCTTTGGTATTTGGCGAAATTCTTTTATCCGTCAAGTGGATGAAAATCGCCAAATGTTTATACCAAGGTATATCATCATGTCTGATTGGCCAAGGTTACATAGTTCAATTCAATTACTGGAATGTTTTTGAAAAATTAAAAATCGTTATTTTTAATAACGATTAATTTTATTCGTTACGAGTTCATGTGGCTATGGATGTTTTCTTTTATCGTGTGCTGACCAGTCTTTCGATTATCATCTACATATATTCAAGTGTTTCATGTATTTATGTTTCCACATATATCCATAAGTCTCCACATATGTCCGTCAGAATTATCTTTCAGAGCGAAATTTATTGGTGTAGCAAAAAATGTGAAGAGATACATTCACGGATACATGCGTCAAAATTCGTGGTTCCCTCAATCGAAAATGAGTTTGCACGCTAGATGAGAATCATGCATGACTGGATCTGTAGGCATTCGACTGCGAATGCAGCTGATGACATTGTGCGTTGAATATCGGGACTGATTGGAAGAGTTTTTCTAGCGAAATCTGCATGGGCATCATTATGAAAGAGAACATTATTCTCGATGTTATATAATCCAATGTGACCTACGCACTTTAATCAAATTCCAGCATATCTGATTTACATTTTCCCCAAATTTTTTTTAAATTTTCAGAAATATTTGTTCGTTTTTTTACAGTGAATTTCCTGAAAATTGCAGCATTTTTTTTAAATTATTCAAATTCTGTGTGGCGAAATAGAACTATCGTGTTAGGATTGCAGTTCTTTTTACTTAGAATTGCATCCATAATTTGATACACTCTGGCGGAAAACATTTTTGACACCAAATCACAATGACCCGTATTCTGCCATTACCTTTAAGAACACAAAACTGTTATATTTAGCAATATTTGGGTATTTAACCCTTTCGCCATAAAATCGTTAAAATATGTACGTTTTTTGCGACAGTTAAAGAAGACCCCAGTAGTTTATCTGTAGAAAATGTTTTAAAAAATAACGGTTTATACACGGATATATAAGGTAATTCATTTTCACTTATAATATAGTAACCTTCGTTATATCGCGCAATTCGGTTAGGGAAAAAGATATACCGAAAGTGTGATATAACAGACGACTTCTTATATTTTAAGGTTTATTAAATTTCTAACTATATAAACTGGAATTTAAAAGTAAGATATATAGTTATCATTAATATAATTTAAAAAAATAATGCCAACTATTATTATTATTTTAAAATAATAATTAATTCTGCTTATATTGACACTAAATACAAAACTTTCCTTGCTACTAATGAATGACAACTATGAAACAAACCTTCGTACAATTGACTATTTTAAACGTTAAATGAATAATAGTCATTAGAAAAAACAAATGGTTGTTCTAAAGTATAAGAGAAAAAAAACGAATTGTGAAAGATTACTTCTTTGACTAGTGTAAGGAGTTAAAAAATAACTTATTTATCTTCTCAAATTTAAATAATCTGACATAATACTGGAAATTGTTAAAAAAAATCGGCCTTTTTTTCTAAATTTTAATTTATGATTACATACAAATATTTATGTACAGATTGAATAAAGCTTTTATAACTATGGAATATTATTAAACGAAAAAAAAACTCAACCTACTTACACAAATACGCAGAAAAGGAAACTATTTCTTTAAATTTGAATTGTAAAAAGCAATATTATAAGATTTATTTTCTGATTAAATGTCAACAGCAGTAATTTCTTTTTATGTGAAACACATACAAAGAAAAAAATCAACCAGACGATGACATATTGTTTTATTTTTTCTGATTTTATTTATATTTATAAGAATAGGGTAAATTTCGTGTTATGTTGAGCTGTTTTCGTAAACTGCAAAATTGATAAATATCGTGTTTCCTTAGAGATGTTTTGTGAAAATTGCTCAAAGTTAAGTTAGGAAAATAATTATTTACATTTTATTGCTCCTTCGAATACATTTCGCCATTTCGTAATAAGTGCTATTAATGTGGTTTTATGTATCTCAGTGTGGTTTTATATAAATGATATTATACTAAATATAAGAGGTGTAATACATTCCTAAAATACATTAATTAAGTACACTATTTAGAAAACTTTATATCGGCGTGGTTGGAAGTATGGTGATTTCAAAAAGTCAAAACTTGACCAACGATAATTAATTGAAATGTACTTTATGTGTTGCAGGTATAGCCATGAAAAATTCGTACTTTATAAAAGACTACCTTTAAGATCATGAAATGGGAAAAGATTGTTCTCGAACTATTCTGTACTAAAGCGATTCTGTTTCTAATAATAAGTTTGTGCTTTCAAAATTGTAGTTTCTTAATATAGTGCAATAGAGCAAGCCTTAAATGGTGCATGCCTAGCATTGAATCTGCTATATATTTGTCGTGACAGAGGCAAAAGATTTCAGAGTAAAGTACTCAAAATTTGGGAACAACATTTCTTTAAACTAATCCACATATATACTTATAATATACCTTACCCTCATATTTTTAGATTTATTTTAAAATTTATTTGATGATTACATTTTGTAAAAATGCAATCAATACGAAAAAAAACAATAATAAAATAAATTAATATGTTTATATAATCTGAAAAAAATCAGTTATTATAACATAAAAAGCTTTAACGATGATTAAAATATCTCATAACTCAACTATTTTGAAATATAATTTTTGTAAGAGGTTTTATACCTTGAACTTGACTATAACCTCCAATTTAATCAAATTTATTTTATATCACAATGCTTTAGTTTTCCAAATGACATAAGCTCTGAAAATATTTAACGTATCCTAAAATAAATTACAGCACCCTGAGCTCATAATCCCACCTCAGACCTTACCCCAAAGTTGTAAAACTCAATTTAGTATGGTAATATTGAGTTGATTTGAATTTCCACCCTGAAATGTGGGCTAGTTTAATCTTTTGTTTGACGCTCATAAAGTTTTAGTATTCAACGATTTTTAAGCAGAAAAATGATTAACCTGAAAGAGTTATTGAATTTAAAAAAAAAATAGAATTATATATTTCCTAAAAATATGGTTAAAAACGGAGATTAATTCTGTAATTAAAATTTATAAAGTAGAGTATAGTAGCAAGATGTTTCCATAGAATTTAGACAATTTGAAAATATTTTTAAAGAAATCTATATTTTGAATTAATCTTCTTCTGTAATAAATATTCGTTAATTGTTAAAATTTGAAATAGAATTTAGAAAAGTATGATATTACATACACATGTAGTGACATTTGTATCCTTATCATTGTAACTTCATAAAGAAATATTTTGAAATGAATACTTAATAATCAAAAAGTAGTTTAATGTTATTTTAAAAATTTGCATAAAGATCATTTTGTTAATAACCCTCATTAACTTTATTTTTCCTTTGTATTCATCACATTATCTCTCAATGAATAATAAAAATGGCGAATAAAAACATAATTTCAAAATATTAAGATATTTATGTAACTAATATACATAATTGGCTAATAAAATGAATTTTATTTACATTTTATTTTAGAAAATGTTTTTCAAATTCTTAAAATAAAATATGCCAGAAGTAACAAAATTAATTGATGAATCTTTAAACAAGAATAAATACATTTCGTAAAACATCTTTACAAAGAATGTAAATTGTTAAGTAAAGTCTTCTAAAATCAGATTTAATGCGTTTATTCAAATTGTTTTATTTGAAATTTCTCTTATTCAATAGAATATCAGAAAAATGTAACTGAAATCTTTATTACATTTATTAGAATTTCTGAAGCTTATAAAATGCATTTTGCATCTAAGGATATAAAATTTATTTTTTGTGTAACTATCTGAAGCGTATAAATGTATGCATGAAAAATATATTTTAAAAATTTATTATGTGTTGAAAATTTTTTTTCGTTAAAATACATATTACGTGTATAAAAGCATTCTATAAAAAAATTCTATTATAAAAGCATTCTATAAAAAGGTTCTTCGTATATAAAAGCATTGTACAGGGGGATTATAATTATTAAAATCCCACATTCAAATTGCTGTAAAAAAAAAACATTCGTCACGATGAGCTCAAATTTAAACTGAAGATACTTGAAGAAGGGGAACGGTATGGCATCAAATAAGTTCCAAAGTATATTGATAGATGGCTGTTAGATGCATAAAGTGAATTCGGCGGCCAGTTTGCCATATTTTGAAACGAAATTACAACGTATTTGGAATGAATTGCACATTAAACCAACTATAGTGTTCAATATGCTTGATTATTTGGGTCTTTTGACGGAAAAAATAACTTCCAAGTCATTCAACAGTTGTGACATTGTAAGCTGAAAGCCCATCCACTATGGCAAGAACATACCACATTGTAGGGGAAAAATCAGTGGAATCTTTCTTTTTTTGATGCCATACCGTCTCGCCCTTCATCATGTATATTCAGTTCTAATTTGAACTTAATGTGAACAGTGGTTCTTTTTTACAGCATTTTGAAAGTGGGACTTAAATTAAAATCACCCTTAATTTCTGTTGCCATTAGATTTTATTGTTAATTAATTTTAATATACTGAAGTGATTTGTTTAATAGATGAAGAATAATTCTCAAATTTTTCAAAAATATGTGCTTGAAACTGCATTAAAGAATGGTGACTCAATTTTGAGTCTGCTGACGGAATTTATTATAATCACCACATTCAAAAACCAGTAGACCCAATTGCATTTATGACAAAATGTAAAGCGTCTCGAATCGATATGATATAAATTTTCTAGTTTTTGTCCCCAGCAGTGCACAAATGTGGAACAGTTCCCTTAAAGTTTCCGCTGAAGGGTAATGTCATACTCTTATTGCCCAACGGCGCGGTGTTTGTGGCATAAATATGTGTAACGCTATGTTTTCCGATGATTAACAAAAGAAAATTAAAAATACTGTACAATAAGTAAAATACAAAAGTAAGTACTGCTATTAAATAAATATATTTTATAAAATATTTCTACAAAAAAAATACAAACCACTTGAATGATTTAAACAATTTAAGATCAGATCTAATTTATTTGCTTTAGATTTTATGCTTTGAAGTTCGCGGTAACTCAATTATAGATCAGAAACATTTATAAAATTGCCTGAAATGTTTTGCGGGGCATAAATAATATTCGCAATGCTGACAGGAAAATGCACTTAGTTCAGTTTAAGATTACATTTTTATGCTGCCTGAGAAATATAAGGAATTTCGTATCTATCATTCTTCATACATATAACAAAGTTATGTATCGTCCTTTTATTGATGAGATTTATCCGCATTTTTCAAGTAATGCAAAATGATAAAATAAATGGATTTCTATTCAAATTGTATTCTTCTTCTGTTCTCAGCAAATAATATTACGAAGTCGAAATATATAAAAATACGGATAAACTCACTGAAATCCCATCTTGAAAACCAGAGAATATTTCGTTCAACGAGTCTAGTTATATATATCAGAACTAGTGTTTGTTTTTACGTGGAAAACAATACTTGTCGAAAACGACAAAGAAGAGAGAGATTATGCTGCAAACTCATGCAAGATATTTGTGTCCTTTTTTTTGCTTTCTAGTATATATATGAAATTAATTGGAATTTCGGCAAAGAGGGATTTCTTTTTCGCTTGAAATCAAATATTTTTCGGGTACGGTAATCAAAACTTTTCTTGACTCCTGTATTCTTGAATTTTAGAAAAGGTTTCTCAGAAGTTTGATTATCGATTCCCTTTTGAAGTATATACGGTGAGTTATAATAAAAAAAGGTAGTTCTATCATCTGAAAATAATTTCTATTATTATTATTATTATTAAGGATTATTGATGCAAAACGATAATATTACTGAGAAAAGGGAATAAAATGAAAACAATATGCTCTTTAACCTCATATATATCTATATATATTTAGATATATATATTCAAAATAAAACTTAAGCCACAATCTTATATTTAGTTAGCGAGTAAAAACTATAAAATGACTTTTGAAACTTCACTACTGTAGTTCAGTACTGAAGTCTTGTACGAAGTCGAACCGATTAACATTAATATCATTGATAATAAAAGAAATAATTAACTTTTCAGGTACTTGAATTTACTCCTAACCAAATTTGCACACAGTGATAATGATGTAACTCATTATACTTTATGAAAGGTTATGTAGTACATCCTGTCCTCGAGGCGTTTTTGCAAGATGTTCAAGGTACTGAATAACCAGAGTGTAGAGACCGTATTTAAGCAAACTCCATTAAAATGCGGTAAAATTTCTTTTGGTGCTTTTAGTAAACTCCAAAATTAATAAATTTTGTGTTTCCTTCCAGGTGTTTTCTGGAAAGTGCACAAATTTAATTTATAAAAACAATTTTATTTTGTTTTATTGTTCTTTACATTTCGTTATAAATATTATTAATGTAGTTTTATATATTTTAGTGTAGATTTATATAAATAATATTATGTTAATTATAGGATGTGTAACATATTCCCCAATTACATTAATTAGTACACTATTTTAAAAAGTCTACATCGTCGTTATTCGTAGTGTGGTGATTTCAAACAGTCAAAACTTGACTAACAAGGCCTAATTTAAATTTATCTTAATCTCTGCAATGTATGAGCACGAATGTTTAAATGAGGAATCTCATTGAAATTATGAACCTATGTTATAAAAGACTACCATTGAAATCATGACAATGGTAAAAGAATGTTCTCGATGTTGTTCTGTTCTCTGTCAAAGCAATTCTGTTTCTAATTTTAAGTTTATACATTTCAAATTGTAGTTTTCTCAATATAGTGCAATGTAGCAAGTCTTAATCGGTACATGCGTAACGCTGAATCTGCTATGGTCCATGAATGTTATTGAATCGTTCTTTATCGAAGCGGCTCTGTTTCTGATTATAAGTTTGTGCTTTCAAAATTAGTAGTTTGTAGTTTCTTTTTAATTTGTAGTTCCTTAAAAATTGTAAGGAAGCAAGCCTTAAAATGTGCATGTGTAACGCTGAATCTGCTATATATTTGTCTTGCGTGCGGCAAATGACTTCAGATTAAAGTACTCAAAATTTTGGAACAACATTTCCTTAAACTACTCCACATATATACTTATAATATATTTATATCACTTCATACTTTTAATTTCATTTAAAATTTTGTTGATGATTAACAATGTAATCAATCACAAAATATCAATAATGAAATAAATTAATATTATTATATAATCTGAAAAAAATCAGTTATTCCAACATGAAATACTTTAACGATGATTAAAATATTTCATAATTCAACTGTTTTGAAAGATAATTTTTGTAACAGGTTTTATACCTCGAAGTTGACTATAACCTCAAATTTAATCTAATTTATTTTATATCACAATACTTTAGTTTTCCCAAATGACATAAGCTCAGCAAATATTTAACGTATCGTAAAATAAATTACAGCACCCTCAGCTCATAATCCTACCTCAGACCTCACCCCAAAGCTGTAAAACTCAATTTAGTATGGTAATATTGAGTTTATTTGAATCTCCACCCTGAAATGTGGGCTCGTTTAATCTTTTGTTTGATGTTCATAAAATTTAAGCATTCAACGATTTGTAAGCATAAAAATGATTAAACTGAAAGAGTTATTAAATTTCTGCATTCAAAAAAATATAATTATTTAGTTCCTAAAACTATGGTTATAAATGGAGATTAATTCTGTAATTAAAATTTATAAAGCAGACTAGAGTTACAAGTTAATTCTCTAGTATTTAGAAAATTTGAAAAATATTTTGAAGGAAACGTAGTTTTAGAATTAATTTTCTTCTTTAATAAATATTCATTAATTGTTAAAATTTGAAATAGAATTTAGAAAAGTATAATATTACATACATATGTACTGGCATTTGTATCCTTATCATTGTAACTTCATAAAGAGATATTTTGAAATGAGATATTATGAAATGAATACTTAATAATCAAAAAGTAGTTTAATGTTGTTTTAAAAACTTGCTTACTAATTTTGTTAATAACCCTTATTAACCTTATTTTTTCTTTATATTCATTACATAGTCACTCAATGAATAATAATAATGGTGAATAAAAACATACTTTCGAAATATTAAGCTATATGTAATATATCTTATATACACTGAAGTGACAAAAGTCATGGGATAGCAATATGCACATTTTCAGATGGCAGTAGCATCGCGTAGAACAGGTATAAATGCGCAGTGCTTTCGCAGAGCTTTCATTTCTGTTCAAGTTATTCATGTGAAGAGGTTTTGACGTGATGATGACCGCACGACGGGAATTAACAGACTTTGAACGGGGAATGTTAGTTGGAGCTAGACGCATGGGTCATGGCATTTCGGAAATCGTTAGGGAATTCAACATTCCCAGATCCACTGTGTCAAGAGTGTGCCGAGAGTATGAAATTTCAGGCATAACATCCCACCATGGACAGCGCAGTGGTCGACCGCCTGCACTTAACGACCGAGACCGGCGACGTCTGCAAAGAGTCGTAAATTCTAACAGACAAGCAACACTGCGTCAAATATCCACATAAATCAATGTGGGACGTACAAGGGACTTGTCTGTTAAAACTGTGCGGAGAAATTTGGCTTTCTTGGGCTATTCCAGCAGAAGACCGACTCGAGTGCCTTTACTGACAGAACGACATTGCTTGCAGCGACTCTCGTGGGCACGTGAGCATATCGGTTGGTCCCTAGATGAATGGAAAACCGTGGCCTGGTCCGATGAGTCACGATTTCAGTTGGTAAGAACTGATGGTAGGGTTCGAGTGTGGCGCAGACCCCACGAAGCCATGGACCCAAACTGTCAGCAAGGCACTGTTTAAGCTGGTGGTGGCTCCGTAATGGTGTGGGCTGTTTCTTCATGGCATGGACTTGGTCCTCTGGTGCGACTGGACCGAACATTGACTGGAAATGCTTATGTTCAGCTACTTGGAGATCACTTGCAGCCATTCATGGACTTCATGTACCCAAACAACGATGGGATTTTTATGGATGACAATGCTCCATGTCACCGGGCCACAACTGTTCGCGATTGGTTTGAAGAACATTCTGGACAATTCCAACGAATGATCTGGCCACCTAGATCGCCCGGCATGAATCCCATCGAGCATTTATAGGACATCATCGAGAGGTCTGTTCGTGCCCAAAATCCTGCACCATCAACGAATTCACACATATGGACGTCTATTGAGACAGCATGGCTCAATATTCCTGCAGAAGACTTCCAACGAATTGTTGAGTCCATGCCACGTCGAGTTGCTGCACTTCGCCGGGCGAAAGGAGGGCCGACACGATATTAAGAGGTATCCCATGACTTTTGTCACTTCAGTGTACATGTAACTAATATTATATATTATATAATGTAATGATATATATGTAACTATGCATAAATAACTATACATATAGTATACATATGTAACTGTACATAATATATATGTTACATACACTCATGTCCATAAATTAAGGATAATTCAGAATCACACAGAAATTGAACTCTAAAGTAAAAATTTCACCTGTAGAATTATCACACACATCTTGAAGAGGAATATGCAAATTACAGGAAACCACCAGATGGTGCGGATAGTACGTCACAATGACGAGAGTGTAAGAGAGGGGTATATAAGCAATGGTGGCAAAGAAGTGAAATTGTTCACAAGCACTTTAAAAGCCTTTCAGTGCAATAACCGCATAGTTATGGCACAAAGGAAGCATTTGGATGATTTTTTAGGTGGTAGAATTATAGGACGACTGGAATGTGGACGTACCCAGCTTTAAGTATCCGAGGAACTTGGAATCGCCCAGAGTGTCATCTCCAGGCTTTGGCAACGACTCCAAGATGAAGGGCAATGTGAGTAGATGTTACAGCACACGTCGCCCCCGAGTTACAACGCCGAATGATGACCAGTATTTTGTAGTTACTGCCAAAAGAAACAGACGGAACACAGCATCAGTCCTGTCTCGTCAGCTCTCTTCAGCTACCGGTACGACAGTTTCAAGGCAGACCGTGTACAGACGCTTAGGGCACATTGGTCTATATGCTCGTAGGCCTGTCAGATGTGTTCCGCTTACCACAACTCACTGTCGCCTGCGATTAACCTGGAGTAGAGAGCATGCATTGTGGACACCGCAAGAGTGGTCTGGTGTGATGTTTTCCGACGAATCCAGGTTTAGTTTGCAGTCTGATTCTCGCCGGACTTTCATATGGAGAGCGCCAGGTACCCATTACCACCATGAGAACACCATTGAAGGACACCGTTACGGTGGTGCAGGATAGCTCGTTTGGGGAGGAATTATTCTTGGTTCCAGAACTGACCTGCATGTTCAGAGTGTAACGGTGACAGGCCACATCTATCGGGATGTCATTCTGGAACAACATGTACGTTTGTTTCGGGGCGCCATGGGTGCTGAATTTCTGTTTATGGATGACAACGCCCGTCCTCACGGTGCAAACATTGTAGACGAATGCCTTCAATTGGAGGATATCACCCGTATTTATTGGCTAGCATACTCACTGGACATGAATCCAATAGAGCATATGTGGGATATGCTTGGCCGACGAATTGCAGCCCGTCGACCCCCTCCCACTTGTCAACCGGAACTTCGGAAGACATTGCTTAATGAGTGGTGTAATATTCCCCAATATCAGATTCATAATTTGTTACTCAGCATGCCTAGGCGTTGTAAGGCCTGTATTGCATCGTCCGGGAGACATACTCCATATTAACCATCATACTAACCATGTTATACTGTTTTTTGTAAATAGGTTCTTTTTTGAAATTTGCTCCAGGGAGTAAAAATCGCAATTTTTATTAATTATGTCAAACATATAGCATCTTTTTTGCTCTTTACCTTTTGTTTAATAAATAGACTTTACAAATAATTCAAATTTGTTTTGCTTCTGTCTCTTTCTTTGCCTGAACTTCATTATCCTTATTTTATGGACATGAGTGTATTATGTAATGATATTATATATATGTAACTAATATACATAATTGGTTAATACAATGAATTTTATTTACATTTTATTTTAGAAAAGGTTTTTCAAATTCTTAAAATATAATATACCTGAAACAACAGATTTCATTGATGAATTTTTAAACAAGAATAAATATATTTGTAAAAAATCTTTAAAAAGCATATAAATTGTTTAAGTAAATTCTTCTAAAATCAGATCTAATGCATTTATTCAAATTGTTTTATTTAAAATTTCTCATATTCAATAGAGTATCAGAAAAATGTAACTGAAATCTTTATTACATTTATTAGAATTTCTGAAGCTATAAAATGTATTTTGCAACTAAGGATATAAAATGTATTTTTTGTGCAACTATCTGAAGCGTATAAATGTATGTATGAAAAATATATTTTAACAATTTATTTTGTGTTGAAAAAATTTTTTCGTTAAAATACATATAACGTGTATAAAAGCATTTTATAAAAAAAATTATATTATAAAAGCATTCTATAAAGAGATTCTTCGTATATAAAAGCAATGTACATGGTCATTATAATTATTAAAGTCCCACTTTCAAAATGATGTAAAAATAAAACCCACTCGTCATGATGAGTTCGAATTTGAACTGAAGATACTTGAAGACGGGGAATGGTATGGCATCGAAAAAGTTCCAAAGTCTATTAATAGATGGCTATTATCTTCATAAAGAAAGTGAATTCGGCTGCCAGTGATATTTTGAATCGAACTGACAACGTATTTGAAATGAGTTACACATTAAACCAACTGTAGTGTTCAATATGCTTGACTGTTTGGGTCTTTTGCGGAAAAAAATGACTTTTAAGTCATTCAACAGGTCAGACACTGTAAGTCGAAAGCCCATTTACTTCGGCAAGGTCATACCAAATTGGTGGAACCTTTTTTTTTATACCATACCATGATCATTAAGTATCTTCAATTCAAATTTGAACTCATTGTAAAGTGTGGTTCTTTTTTACAGCATTTTCAAAATGGGACATTAATTTAAATCCCCATCAATTTCAGTTTCGATTAGAGTTTATTGTTAATTAATTTTAATATACTGAAGTGGTTTGTTTAACAGATGAAGAATAATTCTAAAATTTTCCAAAATAGGTGCTTGAAACTGCATTAAAAAATTGTGACTCAATTTTGAGTCTGCTGACGGAATTTATTGTAATCACCACATTCAAAAACCAGGGTATGAGGTATGAGGTCTCAGTTTTAAGCCTGCTGAAGGCATTTTTTGTGAACACTACATTTAGAAACCAGTAGATTCAATTGCAGTTATGACAAAATGTAAAACGTCTTGAATCGATAGGTAAATTGCATGGTGGAATTTTTCCAGTTTTCCTCCTAAGCGGAGCGAAAATGTGGAACAGTTTCCTTAAAGTTCCCGCCAAAAGATAATGTCATTTTCTTTTATTGCCCAAACGCGCACTGTTTGTGGCATAAATATCTGTAACACTATGAATTCCGATGTTTAACAAAAGAAAATCAAAACTGCAATAAGTAAAATACAAAATTAATTAGTGCTCTTATAGAAATATATTTTATAATATATTTCTGCGAAAAAATATAAACCTCTTAAATGATTTAAACAATTTAATACCAGATCTAATTTATTTGCTTTAGATTTTATGCTTTGAAGTTTGTGGTAACTGAATTATAGATCAGAAACATTTATAAAATTGTCTGAAATGTTTTGTGGGGCATAAATAATATTCGCAATGCTGACAGGAAAATGCACTTTAAAGTTTAGTTTAAGATTACATTTTTATGCTGCCTGAGAAATATAAGGTATTTCGTATCTATCATTCTTCATACATATAACAAAGTTATGTATCGTCCTTTTGTTGATGAGATTTATCCGCATTTTTCCAGTAATGCAAAAGGATAAAATAAATGGATTTCTATTCAACTTGTATTCTTCTTCTGTTCCCAGCAAATAATATCACGATGTCGACATATATAAAAATACGGATAAACTCACTGAAATCCCATCTTGAAAACCAGAGAATATTTCGTACAACGAGTCTAATTATATATATCAGAACTAGTGTTTGTTTTTACGTGGAAAACAATACTTGTCGAAAACGACAAAGAAGAGAGAGATTATGCTGCAAACTCATGCAAGATATTTGTGTCCTTTTTTTTTTCTTTCTAGTATATATACGAAATGAATTGGAATTTCGGCAAAGAGGGATTTCTTTTTCGCTTGAAATCAAATATTTTTCGGTTACAGTAATCAAAACTTTTCTTGACTCCTGTATTCTTGAATTTTAAAAAAGGTTTCTCAGAAGTTTGATTATCGATTCCCTTTTGAAGTATATACAGTGAATTGCAATAAAAAATGGTTTTTCCGTCTTCTGAAAATAATTTATGTTATTATTATTAAAATTACTAGTGTATAGCGTTAATAATACTGCGGAACTGGAATAAAATTGAAACAATATGCTCTTTAGACTCATCTAACTATTTATCTATATCTATATATATATTTTCAAAATAAAACATAAGCAAAATTCTTATAGTTAGTGAACGAATAGCTGTAATAAAATGACTTTTGAATCTTCAAAAGTCTTGTACGGAGAAATATTTTTTTATCATTTTTATTAACATAATAATAAATTATAAATAAATACTTAATATTGTATCATATTTTTTGAAAACATTAACAAAAGTAGTACATGTAGGAAATTCAGCATTTAATTTTATATATGTTTTCAAATTGGTGAAATCAAATATTATCAGTGGAAAAATTATGTAACATGACAATATTTTAAAATAAATTACTGGAGCACAATTTAAAAAAAAATTCATCATATTGACCTTAACAGATAATTAATAATAATATTATCCTTAAAATTACTTTTAAAGTATGCCTCGAATTACCATATTTTTTTTTTTAAATTTACACAATGTATGATTAATTTGATATAAAACATACAATTAAAAATCCTTTTTATAAATATATTCGATGTAGAACATATTTTTTTAGAACTAGAGTTGCATACAGTTTTTAAATTGGAAATTATGTTTAATTTATATGAGAGTTGATAATCCGGAATCAATTAGATATCCGTAAATTAATTTTAAAAGAAAATATAATTTTAAATGTATAAAAAATATTAATGTTATTGGTAAGAAAATAAATAATTAACTTTCCAGATTTAAATTTCTCTTAATATTATTGGCACACAGTGATAATGATATAACTTGATATACTTTATAAAATAATATGTTGTAGGTCCTGCATTTGAGATTTTTTGTTAGATATTTAATATTTTGGATAACCAGATTGTAGAGATGCTATTCATGCAAACTTCTCTAAGTAAATACTAAAAACGGTTTTATAAATAAATCACACGTGAAATTCACATAATACAATAAATAAATAAATATATACATATTTCATGTAAAGGTGATTGCTATAAAATTGATTGATTGCTAAATTTTCCAATTTCTTTGAAATAAAAGTAGAAATTTAAATATGTCAATGCAGTTATGTGAGCATTTTATGCAGCTCAAAGAGTGATAAAAATTTTCAAAAGGGACTTTAATTTTCATTAGTTGTCTCCTACATCTCTCGTACTCCTAATCATTATTAGAAAGTTAATTAACTTTCAAATACTTGCGAATATTGCCAAATTTATATTCCATCGAGTCAAGACGCCCAGCGCTCTATTTATCAGACAACTTCACCCCACATTATAAAAATAATCATATTTACTTTTTTTATTTTAATATATATTAATCATGGATTATAAAAAAAATATACGAATTATAAGAATAAATAGATTTTATTGAGAGATTTATAGAGATTAATTGTATACAAAATATAGTATTTTTTTAAGCACATTTATAAAAAATAATTATATGAATTTAAAAAAAAAATAAATAAAAGAATAAATACACAGTTAAAAGAGTAAATACATAATTATAAAACTCAAATATAAGAATTATAAAAAACAATTATAAGATTAAATACACAATTAAAAGAGTAAATACACAATTAAAAGGGTAAGTACACAATTATAAAACACAAATATAAGAATTACAAAACACAATTATAAGAATAAATGCACAATTATAAAACACAAATATAAGAATTATAAAACACAATTATAAGAATAAATACAAAATTAAAAGGGTAAATACAAAATTATAAAACACAAATATAAGAATTATAAAACACAAATATATGATTTATAAAACACAATTACAAAAATAAATACATATTTATAAACTCAAGTATTATAAAAAACAATTATAAGAATATAGCACAGTTATAAAACACACATATAAGAAAAAATACTAAACGATTTTAAGAGACATATAAGTTATAAAACACATTTTCAAAAACTTTAAATTAAATTTTAAAAAAATAAAATTTAAAAAATAGGGCGTTTTTATTGAATTCGATAGAAAAACATTTGATTTTAAGGTCTTATCGAGTCCTCCCTTCATCAGGAATTCAGGTTCCGTAGTTCCGCTTCTAACTAAATCAGGTCTAATAGGTTTGGCGGACGTCTTAATGGGAATTTAGGATCGGAAGTTGTACATGTTCAATGGAGCTTTTGTTAAAACCTACAAAAAAAAGCATACAAAACAAAAAACAAAGGCTGTTAGCTTATTCCCAAGATACTTCATAATACTTTGTTTAGAGTTTTATCTGTTTACTCAATGCATTGAAATTGAAAGTATAAATACATGGCATAGATACAAAGAGTAAATAATTACAATGTAGAATATTTATAAAAATATAATAAGGTCGGATTTCGATTTATTGAAAGAAAATTAATATTTATCGAGAATAATTGTTTAGAAAATACAGTACAATTTATAGAAATTCCATGATAGTTGATAGAATAGAAATGAATTTTTTTTGTCTATATTTTTAACATTTTTAAAAAAATGATATGTCCAATTTCATAGTGAATAAAAAATAAATGTTACAAAAGATCATTTGTTTATTATTTTATTATTTACCATATTTTTTTTTTAACTGTGGCGAGTATTTTCATATTATAGATAGATGCATATATTATTCAAAATTTAGTAGATTACTTGAAGTTTTGATATTTACCACCATTAACTATTAAAATAAAATATACCAATTATTTAATTATTTGCATATAAATTTATTTAAACATAGATTCTTCTTCTATGTTTAAAAATAAAATATATGTAATTATTTTAATGCATAGGACCTAGGCATTTAAATTACCTTGGAGCAAGGCATTAATCTGCGGAAAATAATATTTTGGTTTTGAACTTGCTGAAACTCAACAAGTAAAATAAAAAAAAAAAAATAAAGTCAATTCCTACTTTTTTTTCACTCTATTGCAGAAAGTCCTTTATAAATAGTTTTCATTCATTTTTTAAGTTTATCTGGCGCCATCTATTGGTAGATACATGCAACTTAAATCTAAAAGAAACTAAAATTAATTAATTAAATTTAATATTTGAAAAACACTGTATTAACATCAAGTGTCCTCCACTATAAGCTCAAAAAGTTGCATTTGAATTTGAGTGGATTAATAAAAAGTATTTTATGAACGATTGGAAATTTGAACAAGATATATATAGGGAGAGTGTGAGCTAATAGAAGGAATTGAAAAGAAATGGCAAGTTGAAAGTTTCCGTGTCTAACGGAAATTAGCACGTTAAACCTACAGGATGCAATGTTTTTTGTAGGGCTCGGAAAAGAGGGAAAAGGGGGTGCAAAACCCTTAAATATTTTAATTGTTGGTTTAAAATAAGGTTGCCTTAAATGTAATGTAAAATACCTGCTCACAGTACAATCTGAAGAACGCTGAATCTACTTATATAGAGATGTATCAGTCGAAAACAACGATTTAATGCCTAGGAAATACATTATAAATTTCCGTTTCTGTTAAAAATTAATATAAGATATTCCTAACATAACAATTAATAAAAAAAAAAAAAAAAAAAAAATTAAAGTCAGTTCCTACTTTTTTTCACTCTATTGCAGAATGTTCCTTATAAATAATTTCCATTCATTTTTTTAAGTTCATCTGGTGCCATCTATTGGTAGATATATGCAACTTAAATCTAAAAAAAAAAAACTAAAATTAATTAATTAAATTTATTTACTGAATTAATATTTGAAAAAACTGTATTTACATCCAGTGTCATCCACTACATGTTCAAAAAAATGTATTTGAACTTGAGTGGATGAATAAAAACTATTTTATGAATGATTGAAAAAGTGAACAAGATATATATAGGGAGAGTGTGAGCTTATAGAATGAATTGGAAAAATAATAGTTAATGATGAAATTGTACACATTTCTTTTCAGTAGATATCAGTGATATAAAGGCTTTTCGACTGTTGAAAGCAAATTGACCTTCTACTGATGATCTTCTACTGATCATTTTGATTGAACCAATAGAAAAAGCTTTACTGTAAGCGTTAAACAAATGATGAAGGACTAAATGCTTTGCAGAACTAGATTTTCAAAAAAAAAAAAAAAAAATTACTGTATATTAAATATTTATTTAAATTTTTAAAATATATAAAAGAATTCAAATAGTAAATAAATAGGAATACAGACAAATTGTTTTTTGAAATAACTTTTAGTTTTTGTAATAAATTTAAATAAATTTTTAATGAAAATATTTCTAAATGATTTACTTTTGATTTAAATTTATTGGTGGTATAAGTATAAAGTATTCCATGACATACGAAGACCTCAAACCGTATAAATTTATAAGGTTTGAGGGAGAGTTACGTAATGGTACTAAACGGACTCTTTTATCGACTCTTAATATTCATAAAAAAAGCCCCCAAAACTTATGTAAAGCACTTAGATACTTAATAAATTTATAGTTATTAAGTTTAAAAATTAGGCACCTCATTATGGATATCTAGAATACGAATTATAAATATTTTATTATTACAGAATAATATTTATAACAGTAAAAATAAAAATGAAAATGAAAAATATGTATAAAAGAAAAAAAAACATTTTTTGGGATTATTGGAAAAAAATATTTATTTTGGAAAAAAAAATATTTTATTTAAAAAAAAAAAAAAAAAAAAAAAAAATTCTACAAATGCAACTTTTTATTTCAGGCAAAATGAATATTAATTACTTTCATCATTAAAAATATTCTGACTAATTAAATGCAATTTTCTTAATTATTAAGACTTATTATCAGACTTTTTGTATTTAATATTTGCTTACTTTAATTTTATTTATTTTGTCTATCGTACTTGTAGAATTCTATAAATAATTGTGACATCTAAAAACAATAATACTTAAATGAGCAATATATATATATATTTTTATTATTAATGAACAAATAAGTTTTCTCTTAAAGATATTTTAATCACTTAAAAAATCATTTTCTTTAGTGAGAGAAACATAATAATAATAAAATACACACGATTATTTTTTTTAATATTATTATTTATCCCATTAAATTATTTAAAAGTGATAATTAGCGTAGAAGTTATGTATTTTAACATTCAATTTCTTTATTGAAAGTGCAATTTTTTTTTCATTTATTGAAGTACATATATATTTTTAATGTAGAAGCTAATGACAAAGAAAGCTAAAGTTAATTAATATTATTATTTTTTTTCATTTACACACTAATGGTCAAAATTAATATATAGTTACAATTTTTAATTATAAAATTCATGCAATAATCATATCTAAATTAAATTGGTCAGAGTATTGCGGATAGCACGTTTGCTTTCAGAATTGATGTTCTTTGGTTTGATAGTCGACAAACAAAGACCAATTGGAAGCTCTCGTGTCTCTGTTGGGCTTAGGCATGATAAATCTGTAGACTGGAATGTCATTTCTTTGAACTCGTTGCGGTAGAAAGTTGTTTACGATCCTATCAACTCCTTGGAAGAGTTCAGTTAAAAATGTGGGGGAAGACATTTTGCAATAAACTCTATTACTCTTATTAATTAACTCTAACTACATTTTGTATTCAGTGGTCTATTTGGATAATGTAACATATCATCCATTTTATTGGATTTAGGTTAAAATACCAACAATTCAAAAACAATGCAAATGCAAGAAATATGCAAATATAGTATAGTTGCCATGTGCCCTAATTACATAGTTATACTTAACTTCATTGTATTTTAAATCTTTAATATTATGCCTTGTGTAACAAGACAACTTGATTATTTCATAATTGTTAGTTATAATTCTATATTTGTCCTGTATTTAATATTATTTCTTGATTCAATAAAATATTAGTGCTGTGTTTTTAAGCAGTAACCAAGCTATAGGTCAAAAACAGTTTTTTTTCAAAAATAAATATTGAAAAATTATTTCTGAATGTAATTTTAAATTTTAAATAGAATTTTTAAGGTAAAAAACATCAATCCTTAGAATTTCTGTCCTACTCTATTTTAAGAAGAAAAACTAAATTTTACAATTTGCAAAAAATAACAATAAAATATTGTAAAACAAATTGCAAATTTTTTAAAGATGGAATTGTGGAAAAAGTACTTCAAAAGTTGTATTAAAATATAAATTAATAAAAAAATTAATAAATGAAATAAATATTTCATGCTAAATATCTCACTTAAAAATATAATAATTGTTATCGAAATAGTTACTGAATATGTATTGCTAATTTATTCATCAAAATGTTTTTGTTAATTAAAGTAGGAAAATTATATTCTCTCTTTTCAGTAAAATTTAAAATCTCAATATAATTCATAAAACAGTTTATTTGATTTTGTATCAAAATGTTTCGCTCTGAAAAACCTAATACCAACGCTACACGCACTAATAATACATATTATATATAGATAGATATAACTAATTTTATAAAGGTTGTATATATGAATTTCATATACTAATTTAGCATCCATTATTGAAAATTCGTATTTGTCTCCTATTCTATTTGTTCTATTTAATTAAAATTTCCGAAAAAGAGCCAATAGCAACTAAATTTTACTCTTGGGTAACTTATCAAATATTCAATTTGAATGACAATTGACTGAGGAAGCGAGGCGATTACACATATTTCCTAGTAGCCATTGGGTTTCCAGGATTCAGGAAGCTATGTCTGCAATGCACAGATCGGACACTGCATTCCAGTCTCGCGCTTTATTACATAGTTACGACTCACACAGTTTGTAGCTTATCATGTGAAATTTAAACAGACCATTACATATAAGCAACACAAATAAAACATAATATATGTATATATATATATATATATATATATGCGATGATATGAGGGATTTATTTTATAATTTGTGTGTACGAATATTGCTGTGCAAATTATGTCGTATATAGGTATATCTCTATATTAATAAGTGAGGAAACTGATGATCCGAGATCATTTGATACACTCTGGCGAAAAACTTTTTTGACGCCAAATCACAACGCCCACTATTTTACCATTTTACCCTTAAAAATATAAACTTATTATATTTAGCCATATGACCCTGACTCAAAAGGCAATGGTATCGTTTTGCAGTGGATCCCAGGCCATTGTGGGATCTTGAGTAATGAGAAGGCGGATATTCTTGCCAAAAAAGGAACAACCCTCACCCAAACCTTTTGTAAAGACATGTCTTTTCCCACGATGAAACTGATGATCCGAGACTTTTTCGGAACACTCTATGTGATAATCTACTTGATGGCAACTCATCTGAAACATGGTTTAACTTTATTCTAAACATCTCTGATCAGCCCAGGTTTAAAGTTGATGCCCTTTTCAGACTCCTGACGGGACATGATTGTATGGCCAATCATCTTTTTGAATGAAAATATTTGCAAGCCCAAACTGCATGCTCTGCAGTCTTGGAGAGGACATGGATTAATCTCACCTTCCTGTCTGCCCTGCACTTGTTTCCTCTACTGTATAGGGTGGTTACTGGGAGCCTAGAGCCCTTATGGCCTAAACATGTCACTATGTGATTTCTTTCGATTCTCGTTATTGTTTTCATGTTCCTTATGTTCTTTTTCTATTTTATTTTATTACTTATTGTAGCCTGTCATTGGAAATAAAAATATTTCTAAGTGAAATAATGTATTGAAAATCGACCAGCGCCTTGTGGTAATCTGAGTAGCTAACATACAAAAGTTTTCATGCTACAATGTGGTAAGTACTAGATTTTTTTTTGGTCTAATGCAGCTGGCAAACACTTAGACACCTTGGTCTTGGATGCCTTAAGGCAAGCGCTGCGCAGATGTTACTCACTTTGCATTACCCGGGGGAGCGTGTAACTTGAAGATAAGCCACGGACGCGGAGGAACAATGCCCCCGCAACGCTCTACGATCCTATTAGGACCGGGACCTACGGTTTAAAGTGGATTCCGAACCATTACAAACATCCATGACACCGCCGGAACTCGAACCCGCCACCTATGCTACCGAGCGCTAGAGTGCTAGCCACTCTGCCATTCAAGCCCGGTAACTACTAGATAAAATTAAGATTGCAGCAACGGGGTAAATGCCTAACATTAACGGTCAGATTAATTGCTTTTCAAATTTTCTCCCACACAATAAATGATGATCAGTTCCTTCCCTTCATCACGTGTCAAAAGGCTGCTCCTTATTAAACGCGTGATAACTCCTGCCAATAAGCACTGATTAAAATACATACATATTATTAATTGCGTTAAAATTAAGTATTATATGGTAACCAGATTTTTAGAAAGGTTTTGAAATTATAATTTTTAAACAATGCTTTGAGTTCATCGCGAGGCTGCTATATGTTGTAAAGAACATAAAGGATTATTTGAAAATAATGATTGTGTATAAATGTATAATATTTGTATAAAATACAATGATTCAAAAGTGTTTCAATATTTATATAAAATATCGCTAAATATTTTATTAAAACTATTTTGAAGATGTGTAAATTCTCTGTCAATTGGCACAAAATTAAAACAAAATATATTAAGAACTCAAGATTTCGCTAATTATTTGCAATTTTCATTCCTGCACTCTACAATACAATTATATTAAATTGATCCTGCAAAATGGATTGCTCTAAAAAACACAGGGTCTCGAAATGTAAAACTTTTGCGTTAAATGATAATTAATTTTGTTTATTAACTGTACTGCAACATCACTTAATTCATTTCAAACTATTTCTAGGGATACCATTCACTGCATGATATTACGAAAGTTAGTAAAGATGTCTCCATCTTTCTCTGAACAATTGCGCATTAATAATGTTTCATCAAATATTTCTTGATTCAATATCTTAAAACTGCTTTTAAATATTTGGTACCTACTTAAATTCCTTTGTAATGTATATATAAATCAATCAAAACCGTAAAACCACCAACCTTATAATGATAGGTCAACTATGAATCATATTCCTCATAACTTTAAGAAGCCACTCATCACGGACTTCAACTGCCCTAGGAAGTTGACATCAGTTATTAGCAGACTCAGAACTAATCATTACAGAGGGATGAAGATTCTCCCAGACAAGACCAGGAAATACATCCCCTGCAGAAATTGCCCCAACGCTTTCCTAACACCTAAGCTCATTCTAGAGTGCCCAGCACTCACACCCCATGTTTTGCAATTGGGCATGGTGCCAATCGAGGCGAACTTAAGAGAAGTCCTGTATAGTGAAGCTGCGCCATTGCTAGCGGCCGCTATCGTGAAGACTTTTGACGTGATCTAATTTTGATATTGATATTTTAAATCCATGGACACGATAACAACAACAACTATGAATCATGAATGAACGACACTGATATTCGCGACTAGACATGATTGCCGAATGAATATATTTAACACCTCAAAATACAACCCCATGTGTTAAGTTGGTTTCGTAGAATACTACATCTTGCATAACGCCCAGATGGTTTTAATACTTTGGCAGATCTATGAATTATATGTACTGAAATATTGCAGTTTTAAAATGAATCAAGTCAAAGTACAAAGCTTATTTTTAAATATTTAAAAAATCATTAGAAAATTCATATTTAAAAATCATCTCCTTACATATAAAATTCTGCTGTCATTTACATTTAAACTTCTTTACATCTTTTTGTGCCAAGCAAGTTTCATTTGCTCAACATTTCAACATCTTTTTAATTACGACGGTTCGCTACTCGTTTCTGTATATCATTATAAAAACACGAATTTAATAATTTTAAGCCCTCTCTAATGACAGTATCATAGGAATTTTATATTTTGAAGCTAAAAGTATTTTAAATGTAATTATTTTCAACACGCAAACTCCAGTAAACTATAACATGTTCCAAATCGTAAATAAATTAGACACGTTAATCATATTAAATGCACGCCATGGTTATTGAAATGCACAACTTAAACATGTTTAAATATATTTATAAACATTAAGTGCTTCCGTTCTTTTCAAGTGTCTATTAACCTGTCAGTTTTCACTTAAGACTCTTTAATAATGAAAGACAGAATGGTGCTGAAAGACATTTGAGTATGTTCGAGAGAGACAACAGACAAATTGACAAACTAAGTGTTTTTAATTCCAAAGACAAACTCATCTGCATGTTTTTATTGAATAGGAAACCTCATATTACAATTACTTGCCATTGTTGGTGAAATTTGTTAAGAAACATGAAAACAATAATTTTTATTTGCCTACCAAATTAAAATAAAGCAGTAAGCCCTAAATGACAAAATATAATGGGGATGTCTATTTTCTTTTATTATCAAACAGTATGGTTCAATGTAATAATGAGCCAGAGAGAAAATGTTTGAAAAATGTGATTGAAATTAGTAAAACTTCTAATATTGGAATAATGAATAAGAGCTTTTGTCACGTGATACATTAATGTTTTTTTAAAAGCTTTGATGTTTAATGTCAAAGTCAAAGGGGAAAGCGCACAAAAGTTACGTATATATATTTGGGAGGTGTCGACATTTTAACTACTCAATTCAAGTCCTATTAAGAAACCTCTCAGCTTAAAGGAGTGAGGTTCGAATCCATTGGAGGCATACATTTTTGTTATAAATTTTCGCCAAATGTATATCGATAGTTACCGATGAAAAATGTAATACCATAAAATTCAGTGTATAAGCCGATAATTTTTAGAATGTTTTCTAGAACTAAATTATAGAAATCGGTTTATACACGAATCCGCTAACGCCGTCCAAAAATGTAGGCACTTTTACACAAGCGACAAAATGCTAAATATCGGATAAAAATCGAATAGTATTTTTTATGTAGCACGTTTATATTTTTTCTTTGAATTTTTATAAGTTTTTGAAAAAAAATATTTTTAAATTAAATGAGTCACTCATTTTATGTAAATGAGTTATTTTATTTTCGAAATTCATTGTATCACTGGTTCGTTTTGTCGTAGCCAAAATGGAAAATCTTATTTTGGCAAAATTTATGCCCGGCTAACGGAAAAATACCATAACGTACACTAAAAAATAATAATATCATTTCGTAAATAATTATCACATAAAAATGTTTTATGCCTCTGCTATTTTCAGCATTTTATAAAATTTATTTATTTATTTTATTTTTTATTTATTTTTTGCGATTTTGGGCGTATTTAAGGCCTACGCTAAAATTCGCCAATAATTAGAGTAACGAGGTTAGTCGCCTAAGGCGATAGTTAATTTGCCGCGAAAGTAATTGGCATCAAACATCTGAAAATCTCCATGAAAATGACAATAGATAAGAAAAACTAATTTAATCCTACCCTTTGGGTGCTGTGAATGCAACCTTTATAAAAAAAAAAAAACAGTAAATAAATAAAAGTCATATCAATCCTTCAAAATTCACCATAATCCGAGTTTCCGAATAGTTTAGCTTCTAGCATTTTACTTTAAAGCAATTGGATTGGAAAATACTCCACTCTTTTGTACATTTTTGCCCTCATAGCGAGATGAGACACATATTAATGCTGACAAATATATTAGAACATTGCAGATTTTTTTTTCTCATTTACTGGGTTTGAACACTGGAAAAAATGCAATAAATGAACAAAATGAAAAAAATAAATGAAATATGATAATGAAAAATGCAACAAATATAAAAAACAATAAATGAAAAAATGCAACAAAATGAAAAAAATGCATTATCGGCAGCTAATGACAAATCGGCTTATATTTTCGAAAATAAACGATATTTAAAATATTTAAATGAATTTTTTTTTTCATTTTATTAATGTTGCCCAAAAGGCTTTTTGTTGAAACAATAAATTTAATAGGAATTCCTGTTAATTTTTTTCATACCGATATTATATATCTACTGACATACTATTGTGTTTAAAAAGTAAAACCAATTTTCAATCTAAAATTCCCGGGGCTTATGAAATTTCAATTTTTTTCTTTTTTAGGTTGCGGGCACTGTTCTTGATATCTGTGTGTAATTTGACGACAAAATATTCATTATTATTTGAGTTACGCTTGACTTCGTGAGACGCTAAAACTGATTCCGTCGAATTTTGAAATGTCTGAATTAATTCAGCAAAGAACGTGCATTAAATTTTGTTTGCGGAACGAATATTCGTGCGCCGAAACGTATAAAATTTTGCAGAAGGCATTCGGTGAGCTATATCAGAAAGAAATGTTTAGAAGTGGTATAAACAGTTCAAAGGAGGCAGAGAACGCGTTGAAGACGAAGAGCCCTCTGGGCGACCATCACTTCAACCGCTCACGCCCAAAAAATTTAAGATTTGGGGATTGCAATCCGTCGATTTACAATTAGAGACCTTGCTGAGGATATTGGAATTTCAAAAGGACCTGTCAATTCCATTTTGGGCCTCTAACGCTTCAAATCTCGATTGGTACCGAAAAAAATTGAATGTGTCAGCTCACACTGCATCGATTCTTCGTGATTGATTGCATTGATCCGTGCATTGATTCTGCATGATTCCGCGCTCTTTGAAGGCCATCTCTGAAGATGACTTTTTAGCGTGCATTGATGATTGGAAAAAAGGTGGCATAAGTATATTGTGTCCAGAGGGGATTACTGTGAAGGCGATGAAATAAATTTGGAAGAATAAATAAAGAGTTTTTGAAAGAAAAATTGGTTTTACTTTTTGAGCACAGTAGTATATATATAATGAAATTATGTGAGTGTATCACATTATTACTCTGGTTACCTGGTGGAAGTTTCAGTATTAAATAATTAAATTTTAATGTTAATTTAAACTGCATGGATTCCAGTTATTCTGAAAGGATTTAAGATATAAAAATTAGCTATTACTTAAGAAGTATTCATATTTCACTAGAGCTACATTGTTTTTTTAAAGTATTTCTTCAGTAAAAGAGGAAAAATAAATTTCAATACATTTGTTAGATTTAATCTAGTTCAAGGATTCAAAGTATCTATTTAATATCGATATCAAATTACAGAAGTATCTGTTAAGGGAAATCCTTTAAAAATTTTAAAATACACATAAAAAATATTTTGACTTATCAGAAATACTAGACTTTACGACTAAGATGGATACAAAGTTGTTTACAAAAATATATGAATTCTTAAGGACATTGTATCTGAGAAGGTGTCCTCACTTCACTATTGGACTCCAAATTCATCTATTTCTACAATACATCCATTGTGTTTGATTGGGCGCAATGTTGCTAGTGTTCATAAACAAGAATATAAAAGGCGGTAAATTCCATCTGAAATTAATTTAGGTTAAATTATGGCTTTTGTAGTGCAACAAAATATCTTCATGTTCGTCCCTAAATTTACATATGTTTTGTTGCAATGCAAATATTTTCTTCTGATTCTCAGTAAGAAAGCAACTGTACAGTTGAATAATGATTCCACCTTTATTGGCATGAATGAAAATAAAGCAGATTGTTATGCACACATTAAAGAATGCATTATGTTATCTGACAGAATTTCCCTGTAACAATTACTTATACATAAACTGATTTTCTATCTAAATTTAACGTACAGAAAATAGACAGCCATCACGTTCAATATCATCCAATTATATAATATATTAAAATGTAACGTAGTTGGCATTTTAAATAATCTAATTTCTTGAGGTTAGGTTATGGAAAGTTCTCATACAGAACATACAGTGGTTGTCTAATATACAAATTAGGGTAATCTCTAACTAACTTTTCGCAAACATTTGCATGGATGCTTAGTTTTTGTACTTTAAGTTATACTTGATTTTTTTTATTGCATCTTGTAGAAATATGAAGACTCACATCAACAAATAGATTGGCATTTATAAATACTGAAGTCAATTATTTTATAAAATAATATTTTTCTGCAATTTCATTACTTAAATTAATTCATAATGTACATTACATTAATTATTTATTTTTCACAATATGAGAGCAAAGTAGACACATGCTACGTAAAATGTGTTATTTACCACTTTATAAAAAATGTCTATAAAACTCGCAAACCATGTTTTAAAGGAATTCCAAATTATTGTTTAACCAAATTGTGTAAAATGTTCAGCCTAAATATTAGAAATTATTTTTTTCTCTTTATTACTATCTCTATAATAGAAGAATGGTAGCAAATAGAAAGACAATTAAGATATAGTATTAATAATTTCCCGCAATTTAAGATATATTCTAACCAGTTTAAGTCATATTATGAAATAATTTTCAAATTATTAGGCCTTGACAAGAAAATAAATAATTTCTTTGACGCATTTAGGATATCTTCGACACTTTGACTATATTTTCAACAACTTTGAAAAAAAAATTCCACTTTATTTGATGACACGTTTATCCCATAATATAAGAACAATTAAATAATCATTTTGGTTAAAGTCACGATTTTTTAAAATTAGGAAAAAAAACCCGATTGTTTTAACTTTTTTTAATTAAAATTTTCTAGATAATTTCACGTAAGAAGAAAATAATTATAAATGTTATCTGGTGTTGACTTTGAGATAAAATATCATTTTTTAAAATTAAATTAATCCCCTTTTCTAATAATACTTTAAAGCAGCCGTATTACTATCTAATAATAAATTGCTCAAAAAAATATATATTTAAATAAATCTCTGATTTGAAGGGATTTTCTTCGTGTCTGCTATTAGTCAGAAAGCTAAACTTCAATAATTACTTTCAAATAATACATTCTGTTATCAAAATGTATGAATGGGTATATAAAAAATGAAGCACCTGGAATTAGAAAACAACCAGTTATATCAGAAAAATACGTAATAAAAAGTCCGTTTGATATCAATCATTAAGAATAAGTACAACTTCTAAAGTGATCTCATTTTTATCTCTGTAAAAATATAAAATTTATACACAGATAATAAAAAAGAGATCTATAAATTAATCCTAATAACTAAATGAATAACATATTTAAACTAATAAAAAACAAATTAATTTAAACAAATAATAGAAATAATCAACTATAAAGTGATGATTTCTCACTTACGATTATGTAATTAAACTAATTTATTTTGGAAATATATTTTACAGTTTATATTGTTCTCTTATGTTCTTTCAAATCATTCATATAATTAATAGAATTATAATTGTTTTTTCTATTCTAGATTTCATTACTTTAAGTAGTAAACAGTAAAATTTATTAAATTATGGAAGCACTCCTTTACTTCTGAGGATATAAAGAATTTTAATTTTACAAACAAAAATACTATCTGGAATTTTAAAACATTTAGCAGCAGATAAAAATTTGCACTTTAAAAATAGAAGTTACTAGATAAGATATTGTGTAACTTATCCAAGTTTGTCGAATTCAGTACCCATGTATGCTACTAAATGTGTATACATGCCAGTATACACGTATGCATTATACATGTAGGCTTACCTCTTGGGAACTGGTAATTGACTTTGCTCTTCCAGGCAATTCCTTAAAAATTATATTTTCTTGATATTTCGTTAAAAAAAAAAGAATACGAAGTAGAATATTATACGCCATGTAACTCATAATGTGCGCCTCATTTTTATTATTGTCTATGGCAGGGGTCGGCAACCTGCGGCTCTTTAGTTCCATACGCAAATATTATTTATTTTATATAAAAAAATAATAATAATAAAATAAAAAAAAATAAAAAATAAAAATAAAAAAAAAATAAAAAAACATTTTAAAATCGTTCTGAATCGATTAACGAGAAATCTGAAGAACTGTTTCGTGATTTCAAAAACAAACCAGAAATCTTGAAAAAAATCAAAGATTTGCCACTATCCGCTAAAACAGTAGAAGATAGAATAGCTAAAATATCTTCAAATGTAATATATTTGCAGGTGGGGGTTATTCAACTTTCTTCTGCCTTATCACTGGCTATAGATGAGTCTTGCGACATAAAAGACACGGCACAAGTTGCCCTTTTTGTCAGGTATATGTCTTCCCAAGGTCCAAAAGAAGAAGAACTTCTAAAATTCCTACCGCTCTCGGGACAAACTAGACGGGAAGGTATAGCGAATGCCGTGCAAAAATGCCTTGAAGACAATAAGATCGATTTAAATAAAATCGTTTCAATAGCAACTGATGGAGCCAGAAGTATGACAGGAAAAAATAAAGGGGCAACGACGATTCTTCAGAACAAAATAAACCACGAAATTCTTACGTTTCACTGCACAATACACCAAGAAGCGCTTTGTGCCCAAACATTTCCGGCCGAAATAGTTGAGGTCATGCATTTTGCAATCAAAATTGCTAACAGCATCTTGTCAAAAGCACTCTACCATCGTCAGTTTAAAGAATTCTTAAACGAAATGAAGACTCAGTATTCCGACCTCCTTCTTCACAATAAAGTGCGATGGCTTTCCAAAGGTAAGGTGTTGAAACGTTTTGCTTTGTGCTTGAATGAAATAAATACATTCCTAAATAAAAAATTCATTAATCACCTTGAGTTAGAGAACAGCAAATGGTTGCGAAAATTTTACTTTATGGTGGATATCACAGCAAACTTAAATGAGCTGAATCTAAAACTGCAAGGAAAGGGAAGCCCAGACTTTGTTTTGAAGAAGAATTAATTCTTTTGGCAGAAGATATTCAGAGCGGTATATTACTTCATTTTCAATTTCTAAAGCAATATCGTGATAAACTAGTGCAACTGTTGACACGAGGTACTTCAGCACAGTTATAAAAAAAATTAAAGATGAATTTGCTGATAGATTTGAGCAATTCAAAACCAACAAAAGCACTCTAGCATTCATAGTAAATCCTCTCAACACAAATAGTAACGAAATCCACATTGAGCCATTTGGAACTGATACTGGATCTCTAGAAATGCTGTTGATCGATTAAAAAAGTAAAGCTTTGTGGAGTGGAAAATTTACAGAGTTTAAAAGCAAGTTGGAAGAGTTGGAGGTCCAGAAATGTATGTACATAACGCAACAAAAGTGGACAGCTGACAGCGGACAGATTGCTACAGTGAGGTGACGAAGTTGGCATTTGGAGTGCTGACTATCTTCGGATTGACATAGTCGTGCAAGCAAGCGTTCTCTTGCATGAATATAATTAAAAGTAAAGTAAGAAGCCAACTAACATATGAAAATTTAGAGTCGTGTTTGAAACTTAAAACAACAAATTATGGGCCAAATTTATCCAAACTTTCTAACACCATGCAAAGCCTACACTCCCATTGAATTTGTTTGCTCAATTGTTTGTTATTGAAGTACAAGTTAGTGTTGTAAGTAAATGTTTAATTGTTTTAATTTTTTACTTAAATAATAAGTAATTATCTAATAATGAATAAATATAATGATATAATGAATAAATAGATATGTTTTCTTATGAATAAATAGATTCTTTTTTTTTTTTTATCAAAAACCTTTATTTATGCGAGTACTAACAAGTGGGCTAGTATTATTAAATCGGCGCAACTAGTATTAAATCCATATGAGTTTTAGTTAGCCCTAACCTTCAAAAGACACGTGTATAAATTTGACAGCTGTTGCACTATTAGTATGTGAGTTATAGCATTTTTAGAGAAGCAACTTTAGTGAGTTTCAAAAAATGGTTAAAAAGGAATTTCATGTGTTAATAAAGCATTGCTTTTTGGCAAAAAAAAGTACTATTGAAGCCAAGGCTTGGCTTCATAAACATTATTCGGACTTTGCACCAGGAAAATCGACCGTAGAGAAGTGGTTTGCTAAATTTAAACGAGGTGAAATGACCACCGAGGACGATGCACGCAGTGGACGCCCCAAAGAGGCTGTTAACGACGAAAACATCAAAAAAGTCCACAAAACAATTTCTGATAACCGTAAAGTGAAGTGGATTGAGATAACTGAGACCCTAAAGATATCAAAGGAACGTGTTGGACATACCGTAAAGGAATATTTGGATATGCAAAAGCTCTGTTCAAAGTGGGTGCCACGCGAGCTCACAATCGACCAAACACAACAACCAATTGATGATTCTAAGCAGTGTTTGGAGCTGTTCAATCGTAATAAACCCGAATTTTTGCGTCGATATGTGACAATGGATGAAACCTGGCTCCATCATTTCACACCAGAGTCCAATCGACAGTCAGCCGAGTAGACCGCACGTAATGAACACTAAAAATGCTATAACTCACATACTAATAGCGCAACAGCTATCAAATTTATACACGTGTCTTTCGAAAGTTAGGGCTAACTAAAACTCATATGGACTTAATACTAGTAGTGCCATCTATGTGTCAGCCTATGAACTTTTCAACCCACCTGTTATTTATTGTTGGCCAGAAAAAATTTTGTGGCTCTTTAAAAACTTTGAAATTTGTAAATTGCCATTTTTGGCTCTTCCGACTCAAAAGGTTGCTGACCCATGGTCTATGGTATAATGGAAATAAATGCAATACACTTAGTTTTCTATTGAACTAGGGAAAGTTGAAGAAAGTGTTTGGTATTGTTCTTTTTCAGCTATTTTAAAGGAATGTATGCCCTTGGGATATGTAGAGAAAAGAATGTCCTTAGTACAAAGACTATTTGTCTTATTTTATTTCAATAATTAAATTAAAACAACTGATTTAAATAATTTAATTAAATTTAAATAAAATGACTTTTTAATTTAGTTTTGGAATTAAAAACTGTCTAGATAGAAAACTGAAAAATTTGAAAGTTGCTGAAGTGAAAAATTATGAATCATGTATATGTTCATAAAATTGAATTTATAAAACCTAATTAACAAAAAAATTCAGTTCGTAAAATATTTATCATATATTTTTATCATCATTTATTTAGATAACTACAAATATAATTATGACTTTTTCGAAAACGTAAATATTTCTAAAACTAGAATGTGAAAGTTTGAATAAAAGTATTTACAAATATTCCAAGTTAAATATTTTTTTTACAAATAGAAGATAATTTATATTAACATTTTTGTGGTAAAAAGTATTTAGCCTATAAAGTTTGTAACTAATAAATTTTTATAAAAACATAAATTAAATATTATATTACAGAGTTTAAAAATAAGCCTTTTTTACTATTACTATCATAAATATATTAATAACAAAAATATTTGTACATTGTTTAAATCCATAATTATTTATAGACTTAATAGAATAGTTCTGAATTAATACTTTTCATATAATTGTATTAAATAGTACATCATGTCGCAATATAAGAAAACAAAAATAAAATTTGAAATGTGATTCATTTACTAAATCATTTGTATTTTTATAAATATGCTTATGTATAATTTTAAAAATTTAATTCTTCATCACTATGTTATGTAAAAAAATTTCATTATATATATGTATATACTGCCCTCCAAAAGTTAAGGAACAACATGTTTTTCGAAGCTCACCATAAAAAAAAAATTACAGTAACAATACAATTTGTAGTTTATATAAAGGATGAAAACGAATTTTATGCAAAATTATGCTAAAACGATAGCTACCAATTTTCTTTATAGAAAAGAACAGGTATATATGAGTGAAAGAAAAATATGCAAATATCAGGCTTTCGTAATTACGCGTGTAACTTTTGTTGATTTGCAACTTTTGTTAGCAGATTCGTTGACAATAGACAGTGGGATCCCGCAATGTCTGAGAGTAGCCATTTGCCCGATTCATTATGGTAGCGGGTGGTAGGACGGATGGAGATGGCCTTGTTCCTGGCTGTTGCTGCTAGGCATCTTAATGTGCCTGGCAGTGTGGTCCACCGTATCTGGAATCAATATGAAACAGAAGCTTCTGTGTCCAAAAGACATGTTCCAGGTCGACCACAAGCTACAAGCAGAACTGTCTACCTGCAGAAGACAGTCTTATAGCTCTTTCGTCTCGAAGGGGAAGAAGAATTTATGTGCAGCTACTTGTTGCAGAGCACGCTGTAGTATCTGGGAGAAGAATAACCGCTAGTACGGTGCGAAGGAGTCTTCGCAATCCAGATCTCTATGCAAGGCGACCAGTTGTGCGTGTCCTCCTCAACGGACGGCAGAGAGCACTTATCTTGGACAAGAGAACACTTTTTCTGGACCAGACAACGATGGGTTCTTGTACTATTTACAGACGATTCGAAATTCAGACTGGAGAGCGATTCAGGACGTCTGCTAATCACCAGATACCAGAAAAGCCCCAGACAAAGCACCAGATACCATCAATCCAATACTGTTGAAAGACACAGTTACCCAGGTGGTGGAATAATGGTTTGGGCAGGAATCTCAGTTGGGGGTTACACTGAAATGCATGTGTTCCACGGAGGAACTGTGACTGGTTTGAGATATCGGGATGAGATCCTTGACCCATACGTCCGACCATATGCTGGTGTAATTGGCATTTTTTTCATTTTGATGGAAGATAATGTATGATCTCACCGACCTATATTTGTTGAGGAATATCTTGAGGGTCTTGGTTTGGAGCGATGGGAATGACAGCTAGATCTCCAGACCTGAATCAAATAGAGCATCTTTGATATTATCTTGGTACACAGGTTGCTGCTTTAAGTCCTTCTCCAAGATCTTTAGGAGAGCTGGAACAAAGCTTACTCCGTGTCTGGTCTTCACTACCCATTTCGGTAACCGACAACTTAATTGACAGCAGGGAAAGTCGATGCCGCCAATGCATTCAGGCTAGGCGTAGGCATATCCCTTATTAAAACTCATTTTTGTTATGTTTCTATAACATTTTACCAGATAAAACTGTAACTATTATTTTTTCCAAAAATGGGCATTTCCAGCAAAATAGCTTTTTTTTTGTTAAAAATTATTTTTGCTTTTTTCTTATGTAAACTTCTTTGTTGCAGTCAATACATAACTATTTTGTGCACATGTCATCGAAATTTGGTGCTTCTACATTCATTCATTTGTAAATTAGGCGCAAAAAACCGGTTGTTCCTTAACTTTTGGAGGGTAGTATATATACTACTGTATCCAATAAGTAAGAACAAATTTCAATTTAAAATTCTCGGAGTTTATGGAATTTCATTTTTTTTTTTTTCTCCTTTTTTAGGTTTCTGGCACTGTCCTTCACATCTGTGTGAAATTTGACGTCAAAATATTATGAGTTATGCTTAACTTTGTGAGACGCTGATTCCGGCGATTTCTAAATTTCTAAATTAAATGGGCAAAGAACTTGCATGAAATTTTGTTTGCTTAAACGTATAGAATGCTGCAGAAGCTATTCGGTGAGCAGTCCTATGTCGGAAAGAAATGCTTAGAAGGGATATAAACAGTTCAAAGAAGGCAGTGGACGCGTTGAAGACAAAGTGCCCTCTGGTGGACCATCCACCTCAACCGACGAAGCTCACGTCCACAAAATTAAAGATCTGGTGCTTGCAAACCATTGATTTACAATTAGAGACTTTTCTGCTGATGTTGAAATTTCAAAATGATCGGTCAATTCAATTTTTTGACTCAAACGCGTCAAATCTCGATTGGTACCGAAAATACTGAATACGGCAGCTCACACTGCACTGATTCCTCGTCATTTTTTCGCCAAAAATGAAACCCATATTGTTCCACAACTACCGTATTCACACCGTGCGACTTCGGGCCATTCCCTAAACTCAAAAGACCACTCCAGGGGCACCATTTTGGGTCGATTAAAGAGATTCAACATGAATTGCTCGTACTTTGAAGGCCATTCCTGCCGATGACTTTTTAGCATGCTTTGAGGATTGGAGAAAATGTCGGTATAAGTGCATTGTGTCTGGTGCGGATTGCTGTGAAGACGATGAAATAAATTTGGAAGAATAAATAAAGAATTTTTTGAAAAAAAAGAAGAATTGGTTTTACTTTTTGGACACATTAGTATATATATATATATTTATATTGGATATAAGATAAATTTATCATGAAAAGTAATGGTTTCAAATAGGTCAATGATATGCACACAGTATCATTCTCTTTATTTCTAAATCTTTATATTAAGAAATGAAACACTTTAATTGGTTGTTTTCAAAGCATAAATGTAAAACCTATATTAGCATAAAACAAAACGGCATCTTCTCTCTCAATGTGAAAAAATTATTAATATTTGTTTTTGGTTTATCAAATTTTACTTTGAAAAAGTATTGCTTTTCCAGTATTTTCTTTTAACACTAATATTAGTTTTGGAATAGGTAGTACAAAATTGTAAATTTTAAAGTAAATAAGATTATTTGTAAAAATATTATATTTATAGAAACTACATTAGAAACACTGGAATATCTTTCAAATTTAATTTTATTTAACAAAGCAAAATTGTTTTTGTTATATTTGTATGTGTTCTGCAAATATTGAATTAGGATTATATTAAAATAGGGCAAACAAATAAAGAGGCAGTCAAGCACTTGAAAAGTACTTATATAAAAAATCAACCTTTGAAATTGAAATTCCCATTATTCGTGTATTATAAATGACTAACACAGCATATTTTTTTCAGCCGTTTGAAAAAGAAAACATGTTTCTTACTGTTTTAATTGGTTTTAAGTTAGGAGAAAGATATATTCTACGAATTATCGTTTCCGTTACTATCTACTGTACTGGGGATCTCTTTTCCAATACCTGTTTTTACGTTAAAATGAATTCTAGTAAAAAATGTCTCCTTAAAAATGTTTTGCTGAGTGACAGATTTTTATTTTGTTAAATGCAGCAAGAAAGTTTTAGTTTAGTTCATTTTTTTTTTTTTTTTTTGGGACAAAATTTACTTTATTAGATTCAAAAAAACACTATCTGAATAAAATATAAGTACTCTAAACTTTAATTCTTAATTAAACAAAGCAGAAAAAAATAAGTACAAAGGCTTTGCATACAAATATAAATAAAAAAAAAAATAATAATACGAAAAGAATGTGTGTAGAAATTTCAAACTAACTGCTTGCATCTTAATTATATTGTACAGAAAAACCTGTAGATGTAACAGAATACACAGTTGGGAGGACTTTAAATGCTAAAAGTGCTGAAATTCAAAATTTTTCGATTTTTTTTTAGCGAACAACGTCGTCTAATTTATGATACACATTAAACAACAATGAAAAAATTGGTGCAATGCATCTTATTTCACTACATAAATACTGTAAAACGAAATATTAAAACCGTACAATTTATGATATTTTAGTATTTTATATATTGTCGACTAGGGTACATTTGGAAGAGTTCATTTGTGGGTAATTAAAGATGTCAGAAATGTTACTTCGTAAAAAGAAAATCTGATATTTTGTTTTTCGATGGCATGCAACTTTCGTGTGCAAAGTCAAAATAAATTTTTTAAATATTAAAGAGAAAAGTAAATATGTGAATTTCTCAATAAACTGAAAAACGTAAATGTACAAATAATTTTTAATTCTTTAATTAAAAGTACATTTTACTAAATAAAAAATATTTCATTCCATTTAGATTCCAAATACTTTGCAAATATATTTAAAATTCGAAGAAATAATTTTTATTTTTGATTTATAACTATTAATTAAAAAGCTAGTAAGCTCTAAAAATCTATACCTAAACAAAATTACTGAGATATAATTTTTTTTTATTTTACTCAACTTAGACGTAGACGCATTGATATGACTCTTGTTTTATAATTCTTTCACCTATTTAATACGATTCCAAATGAACTGACTTCATGAAATACTAATAAGCCGTCAGAAAATGTTCTCTTTGGTAAATGTAAAATCCTAATTTCAAGGGTCGTAAGGGTTTAATTACAATGTACATAGGTTCTATACCTTCGGTTTTAATTCAGCTTCAGATCACTTCTCCAATGGGATGTATTTCGAAAGATTTATTAATCATGGTCAGTTACTATTGACTTTCATGGCTGAATATTATTTTACACTATTTTGTTTCTGTCCAATAAGCAATTTCAATAAGCTAATAGAGCGAAGCAATAATTTCTGTCTAATAAGTTAATTGGAGAGAAGTAATTTCATTTCAATATAACTTTGGTATATTGCGTTTTGAATCTTTGATAGGAGAGAAATATACCATGAGTCCTATTTCTGAAGTGTGCACTCTTCAGAAAATGCTATTAAATTAATTATTAGTTCAAATGCTATTTAAAAAAATCCTTTGGAAAATAACTTTCATGATGTGAAATTTTTCGAGTAATTTTAGAAAGAAAACTTTTGTTTTTACTTTTTTTGCCTTTCAAGGACATCTTGTGTACCCTCTAAATTCTCTTGGAATGAAATAGTAAACTGTTTAATGTTTATGTTCCTACTGTTTACTTTCTCCTATATTACTACCCTTCTTCTGCTGTGGCAAAAAAAATGAATACGATTATATATCCCCGAAATTGAAACGGCTTGAGTATAAATTTAAGGAATTGAGAAATATTTACCATCACAGTGACAGTCTAATTGGTTCATTATTTGGAAAATTTGGTTTGTTAATAATATTGTAAAAAAAATATATATATTTAATTATTTTTACTTTACATTACGTAGTTTTCGATCTATAAATTTTGACCACTAATCACTTACAATTTAACTTGATGTTATTAACAAACATTAAAAGTTGTAAAACGATTACGCTACTATTCAGATTTTTATTACTCTCTAAAATATCGCAATCAATTATAATAAAATGGAAAAATGAAGTCATGTTTTTAATCATTTGCACTACACTACATTTAAGAAAATGTGTAGACACAAAGCACAAACATATTTTATATTTAGTAAATACATTGTTTTAAATATAAACAATGCATTTATTAAATATAAAAGATGTAATGTATGTTGTACAACTTACATGATTCCTTTTATTTTTATTCTGGCATTGTACTATTTTCTAATATTACATGAGAGTAGATATTTGTTTTGTATGATAAATTGAAAAAACTCATAATGTAATATAAACCATGGAAAAAACAATTAAATTTACGTCTGGGTATTACTGTATAAAATTCCAAAATATTTCCAATCTTCTTTTACTACATCGAAAACTCACACTGAAACTATATTTTAAAGTAAAATGATAGTAGTGGAAATATTTTGAAATATCTTACTTATTTTTCAACTTTTCTCTTACTCTTCTTACCTACTTGTCAGTTTTGAAAAGTAGCTTTTTTATAGTTCAGGAACTTCAGAATTTTTAAAACGCATTAAAACTTCATCTGGACGTTTCCTCTTGAAGCGTAAATCCAACTCGATTTATTTCTGACAGCCATATATTTATGTTTAAAAGAGACTTATTAGTTTTAGATTGCTATTGCAAGAAATGACTGCAAAATAGTTAGTAATTACTTTTATAAAAATTACATTTTTAAAAGTTTTTAGAGTCAAACATGTATTTTGTCAATAGACATTGAAAATAGTTTCGTTTTTAAAAGAATTAGATCAGCTATTATTTCACTCTAAAGCCCATGTTTGCTTCTTTTATTAAATAAAGGGTAATTATAGTTAAAGTCCCACTTTAAAAAGGCTGTAAAATAAAAATTACCACCCGTCACAATGAGTTCAAATTTGAACTGAAGATACTTGAAGAAGGGGGAAACAGTACGGCATCCAAAAAAGTCCCAAAGTGTATTAAAAGATGGCACTGTATGCGGCATAAAAAAGGGAATTCGGCCTCCAGTTATATTTTGAATCGAAATTACAACGTATTTGGCGTGAGTTACACAGTAAACCAACTGTAGTGTTCAATGAGATTGATTGTTTCGGTCTTTTGACAGAAAAATTACTTCCAAGTCATTCAACAGTTGTGGCATTGTTAGTGGAAAGTCCATCCACCACTTCAAGGTCATACCAAATTGGATATGAAAAATCGGTGGAACTTTTTTTGATGCCATATCGTTTTAAACTTCTTCAATTATCTTCACTTCCAATTTGTACTCATTGTGACGAGTGTTCTTGTTTTAAAGCATTTTGAAAGTGGGACTTTAATTATAATCACCCTGTATGTATACAACTGTACAAAAATAATTGTACATGCCTATAACAATTAGGATTACTTATTGACTTGGATTTTAGAGATACATAATAACTGATGACTTATAATAATATTTATTAAAGATTTAATTTAAAATTATAAATTTATAACTGATATATAAAATGAGTTATTTGTTAGCATTTAATCAAAACAATAACGAAACTTAAATCAAAATTAGGCGGTTAAAAATAAAATATACATAGCCTTTCATTTATTTTATTTTTACTCTGACACTATGATTTTATAAATAATATATATTTTCGTAAAGAAATACATTTGGATCTCGATCACATAAAACATATTTGTTAGTAAGCAAACATAAATAACTTAAATAATGTTAAATTACGATGAACTTAACATTTACATTCTGTTAAATCTTAATAGTTAATTGTATCTAAATCTTTATTTGCTGTCATATTTTATCTTGTTTAAACATAAATACTATCACAAAACATCATTGAGAAATATTTCTTATTGTAGAAGCAATTCATAAAATTAATCCAAACATTTCAATTGTCCAAACAAATATCTGAAGCCCTTCATTTGAAAAATGTAATGAAACCAATAAAGCACGTGGAACATGATAATTTATCAAATGTTTTCATTCTGTCTTTTTAATGACTTCAAGCATATAGATATGTGTTTTCATTTTAAATGAAAGATTTCCTCAAGTCGCCTACATTTCTATTTTATTAGAATTTTAAAGAAATCAAACAATCCTTCGAGGATAAAAGCAACTTTTGTATTATTGAAACAGACAAAAATTTTCCCAGCTTAAATAGCAGCCTAAATATTTTCAATAATATTTTAACAAGACATAAAATTAACAAAGATAATCCAGAATGCAAATAAACAATGTAACGAAATTGTGTAATGCAATTCAGATTCAAAGATCCATAAATATTTGGACTACATGCATAATTTGTTTTACTAGATATCTTATTTCAGGGGAAAATAAAATTAAAATCCTGCTTTTATTTTCTCTTACTATAACGATGCTAACTTTAATATTTATAAACTTATGCAAATAAATATCAGTATGTTTAAGTCACATCATTGTTTACTAAATTGCTGAGGAAGCATCAATAAATGAAATAATTTGTTGTTTTTAATAACTTGTACTTTGAGTTAAGTCATTTGCTACTGGGAAGGTGAAGCCACCGTTTTCGCTGATCATGGTTATTCATTATTCATTTGCAAAAATATAATATTTGCTTTCATCAATCTTAAAACTTAGATGATTAGTTGGATTCTTAAAACTAATTGCTCAAATTTATTTCCAGGCTAGTAATGTTATCAAATTAGCATTTCAAAATGTTCTTTCATTAACCATTTATTTGACAGACAATGTTTCTAACAAGCTGATTAATAGTTTAATCAATCAATGAAACATATTATATGTTCAAAGACAATAAAATATAAATGTGAAAAAATAAAAAAGATGTATAAAAATGGATATTAAATGTAAATCAAAACTAAGCGTAAAAAAAGCACTGATTCATGATATGAAATCCACTTTGACACAATTGCTCTCAAAAAATATTTTAATTTAGCAGCAGTTATTAATTTTATTATGATGGATTTTACACAAATTAAAATGATTTTTAATGATTTTTGTAATAATTTTAGACAAAATTCTACCTAATTTTACGAGTTTTAAATAATAGAGATTTTTTGCATACCGTACGTTAGTTACCGTAGGACGTCCGTTTAGATTTTTCTCCCTAGCGCGCATGCTCATAGGGAATTATGTTTCTTATGAGCATGCGCGCTAGGGAGAAAAAGCTAACGGACGTCCTACGGTAACTAACGTACGGTATGCAAAAACTCTCTAATAACTCTTAATAATCACCCATCGAATTATTTTAAATACGGTATTTTTATACATATTTTATTAAGCAAACGATTCGTAATCTAATAATTTAAAAATATATATTTTCATCATGCAAATTACAGTTTTTATTTAATGAAAGGAATTGACAGAACATTTTCGTGTTTATCAAGTACATACCACATAAATAATAAAAAAAAATGAGAAAGTATTGATTGCTGACTTAAAGCTGAATAGAAGTCGAGAAAAATATTGCACTTACACTGAAGTGACAAAAGTCATGGGATACCTCTTAATATCGTGACGGCCCTCCTTTCGCCCGGCGAAGTGCAGCAACTCGACGTGGCATGGACTCAACAAGTCGTTGGAAGTCTTCTGCAGGAATATTGAGCCATGCTGTCTCGATAGACGTCCATAATTGTGAAAGCGTTGATGGTGCAGGATTTGGGACACGAACAGACCTCTCGATGATGTCCCATAAATGCTCGATGGGATTCATGTCGGGCGATCTAGGTGGCCAGATCATTCGTTGGAATTGTCCAGAATGTCCTTCAAACCAATCGCGAACAGTTGTGGCCCGGTGACATGGTACATTGTCATCCATAAAAATCCCATCGTTGTTTGGGTACATGAAGTCCATGGATGGCTGCAAGTGATCTCCAAGTAGCTGAACATAAGCATTTCCAGTCAATGTTCGGTCCAGTCGCACCAGAGGACCAAGTCCATGCCATGAAGAAACAGCCCACACCATTACGGAGCCACCACCAGCTTAAACAGTGCCTTGCTGACAGTTTGGGTCCATGGCTTCGTGGGGTCTGCGCCACACTCGAACCCTACCATCAGTTCTTACCAACTGAAATCGTGACTCATCGGACCAGGCCACGGTTTTCCATTCATCTAGGGACCAACCGATATGCTCACGTGCCCACGAGAGTCGCTGCAATCAATGTCGTTCTGTCAGTAAAGGCACTCGAGTCGGTCTTCTGCTGGAATAGCCCAAGAAAGCCAAATTTCTCCGCACAGTTCTAACAGACAAGTCCCTTGTACGTCCCACATTGATTTATGTGGATATTTGACGCAGTGTTGCTTGTCTGTTAGAATTTACGACTCTTTGCAGACGTCGCCGGTCTCGGTCGTTATGTGCAGGCGGTCGACCACTGCGCTGTCCATGGTGGGATGTTATGCCTGAAATTTCATACTCTCGGCACACACTTGACACAGTGGATCTGGGAATGTTGAATTCCCTAACGATTTCCGAAATGGCATGACCCATGCGTCTAGCTTCAACTAACATTCCGCGTTCAAAGTCTGTTAATTCCCGTCGTGCGGTCATCATCACGTCAAAACGTCTTCACATGAATAACTTGAACAGAAATGAAAGCTCTGCGAAAGCACTGCGCATTTATACCTGTTCTACGCGATGCTACTGCCATCTGAAAATTTGCATATTGCTATCCCATGACTTTTGTCACTTCAGTGTATAATTGCTATATATATTTAAACTTTAATCACAGATTTTATGAGATTTTTGCCATTTTAAAAGTGGTCATAGAAGTAGACTGATGCCGTCCTGACATTTTCTTTTAAAACTTAAATAAATTTAATAAATTAAAAAAAAAAAAAGAAAAAAGTTTGCTATACTATTTTAATGCAATTCATTTGCTAAATGAATTTACAAATCAAAATATTCGTTACAGTTACCTAATGCATTAAATTGGAGTTGAAAAGGTTTAATAACAAATGAACGGCAATTATTTCAAATTCCCATCAGCAACATCATCTGCGTAACCACTCCATAGCGGACTAAGGCCGTCTACGTACTGGCAGATTTCCAGACTGGGGATGCTTCCTTTTTATGAGGTTGGGTTGTTAATAGGGTAGGGTCGCTCCCCTTTAAGGAATAGGGTGGCTCTATAGTCATATTAGATCGAGACCTACAGTTAAAAGTGGATTTCGAATCACTACAAACCTCTAGGGCACTTCCCGGACTCGAAATCGAAGCCGGTAGCACTATGCGCCAGAGATTTAAAATTTTGCAAGAATAAAATACTTGAAATCTAAATATGTAAGAAAAAAAGTTTTTTGGGTTTTCTAGATAATATTTGATAATTTAAAAAAAATATTTTAAATAAAAATTTTTTGTTATAGTTATCGATTTGCTTCCGTAATAATATGTATATGTATTCATAGTTAAATGTCATGTGAAATTTTATTCTGCTGAACAGTATTATGGAGCGAATTTTAAAGCATGACAGATTATACTAAATTAAACATTTAAAACAGAGTAGTAATGTAAGTGATGAGATTGGAAACAAACCTTAATAATAAAAATTATAAAAAAAATAAATAAAAAAAATTGTTCCTGAAATAAATGCATGTTTATTTTTTTAAAATTTGATTCTTCCAGTTTTTAAAATATTCAGTTGCATTTATTAATAGAAATAAAATCAAGATAAATCAAGATTAGTAGCATTAAATCTAATGGTTTATCTCAGTCAAACAATTTCCTACAAGCATTCCCATAATTTTAAGCATTAATATGGCAAATAGATTTGCAATTTATTATGATCAAATATCCAATAGTTAATGGAACGTCATTCTGGCATTCATGGTAGAATCGGTTTGTGAATAATGTAACTTTGCAATTGGACATAATTTGAAAATTTCATAGGATGATTTGAGTATTATTCTCAAATAAACCATTACAAATGTCTAAATGAAAAAAAAAGTGAGAAAATTAACATCATTTCATAAAAAAATTCAATTGTTTGTGATCACAAGCAAAAATAATTATTTCAGCATATTTTAATATGTTACTATATAAACATTGCCACTTTTTTAAGTTAAAAACCACTATGTACGCTTAAATGCATAAATTTATATCATTACAATGAGTTATGCAATACAAAAGTTTGGTAGCTTTATTCACGTATATGAATAATAATTTGTAATGTTTTTAAAATATATATCAACAATTTTTTCGAACGCAATTTAGAATAAAAATGTTTAAGTATTTTTAGCATGCATTGAGGATTGAAAAAAAAGTTGGGATTAGTGCATTGTGTCCAGAGAGGATTACTTTGAAGGCGATGAAATAAATTTGGTAGAATAAATAAAGAGTTTTTGAAAAAAAAAAATTGATCTTACTTTTTGGGCACAGTGGTACAAATAATCTCTAACAGCAGCAACAATTTTTAAAAATAACAAATTTGTGTCATGGATATCTTATTTAAGCAATTAAAAAATTTAAATATTTAAAAAAATTATTTAAATGATGAGAATAAGTATGTAAGTGTAGGATAAAAAATGCTTGTATAAAATATACATTTGTATAAATATAGCTATATAAAATAACTCTCAAAAAATTCTTTAGTTAATTTGTCTCTTGAAATAGAAGAAAATGTTTATCAATGCTTTTTATTTCTATCGCAATTAAATGTTAAAAATAACAACCTTAAGTTTTGTTTACACGTATCTTAAAAACTTAAGCAAATAATAAATTTAAACAAAATTATCATCAGGGGAATGTAGAAAAGTAAATTTGTTTTTAATCACATATTTTTTAAGTTATTTCTCCCTTTAACAAAACAATTGATGTACCAATATAAAAAAGCAAAATGTTTTCTTTAGCAATTAAGAACTGATTTTCAGATATTAAAATATCGCCGCCAGTTATTATGTACTTAATTTACAAAATAGAGATAATCTAAAAATAATCATAAACTAATATGTTTTTTTTATTTTTTATTTTGCATTTAAAAAAAATTGGACAGATAAATTGTGGTATAATTAGGAAACATTAAATGAGTTTACAAATCGAGTTAGCGCATAAAAAAAAATTTTTTTTTTCTTCATATCGTTTCTATAAATGTCACTTTTATGAAGTCGTTGAAGAATTTTTTCTTCTTTAAGTATGATTACGACCAATAAAATGTAATTCAAAGTAGAAATAATTTTTTTCTACATTATTATTATTATGATTATGGTAAAGAGGGTGAAATGTGTAACTAAAATTAGGAACATATTTTTTTTTTCTACAAATTACATATAATTATCATTTGAGGTTAGAAATGCATAATAAACATAATAATGACTTTTACACATAAATTCATATGATAACTTCTCTTATTTAAATGTTTGCGAATATTATTATATTAATATATAAACAACAATTAAAGTTGTATATTTTTAATTTAAACTTCCAGTTTTTAATCTGTAAGTAATTTTTTTTATTCTTATCACTTGTACAATTTTTAATTTTTACTAAAATATATAATACTTACAATAAAAGTCATTATGAACATCAATGAATTTAAATTTAATACAATAAAGTTAAATTTATTATTGATTAGATTCCAATATTCATAAGTACGAATTTTTTTTCATGTTGCAATTGGTTTTGATGCATATTCTGATATTGTTTTTAAAATGTTACTTTGCATATATTAAATTATATGGAATTTTTACAGTGAAATTCCAGTTCTATTCAGTATCGATTCATGAAATTCTGTTATTTGTTAATAATTCAGTAAAAAAATTCTATCGTTATCACATTGCCATATGAATTTGACAAAAGACAGTAAATATATGTAATAAATCAAATATTAATGGATGTTAAAAGAATATGAGGTGTAGGATTAGAACAATTCAGTCAAAGTAAATGCGGAGATTTAAAATAATATCAATATAATAATATGAGGATTTAACATAATAATAGGCTCTGATATTAGTGCAAACTAAAAATAAAGTATCTATAATTATATCAAATAAATTCAGCTTTCTAAGATTATCATATATTACTTATCAGAAAATTACTTCACAAATTATTGAGCTTGAAATTTTCATATTAAAAAAATATTGATAAATCTTTCATTCAACATTTCAAACTAGAATATAATCGATAACTCAATGAGATTAATCATTTCTTTTGATATATCCTTTTGTCATTCACTATCATTCCAGTCTGTATATCTGAGACATTGTTGGTATGCGATAAATCATATGTATGAAATTTGGGACGAGTACCAACGTTCGTCTGTAGTATCCATGAAAACAGATGCAGGTGTTTGGTTACCTATAGCAACGAATTTAGTAATCTGTGAAGGAAAATTCCCCGCCATTTGTTTGATTAGCTATCGCTTTAATTGGGCTGGAAGGGAAGTATTACGAAATTGTCCTCATGATTCGTCCACGATGGTATCTCTCAAGTAGACCCTTCTCACATCTTTTGAGGCTAAAAGATCTTATCTGGGCCAATAGCATTTGCAAATGGGTTTCATTATACTTCCAAGAACATTGAGAAGACTTTTATGATGATAAGATGGTTTTAATTCCCGTCTAATTTATAGAATTGAATCAGATGGTTCTCAAGGGCAGAAAACAAATAATCAAGATCTTCTCTAGGACTAGATGGGAAAACTGTCATTCATTCTAATTCAGTTTTTGAATTAATATAGAAAGAGCCATGTAGAAAATGATAATTTAATAATCTATTTATGGAGGAAAGAAATATAGAGGGTTAAGAAAATCATATAGAAGCAATTATGTTATAAAGCTTATTGATGTTCTGATTCAATAAGTTGATTTATTATTAGATTAGATGCTTAAATGATGATTAAATGTTATTTTTTCGATTCCTTCTATTAGCTCACATTCTCCCTATATATATCTTGTTCAAATTTTCAATCGTTAATAAAATACTTTTTATTCATCCGTTCAAGTTCAAATATATTTTTGAACTTGTAGTGGATGACACTTGATGTTAATGCAGTTTTTTCAAATATTAATTCAGTAACTAAATTTAATTAATTAATTTTAGTTTTTTTTAGATTTAAATTGCATATTTATACCAATAGATGGCGTCAGATAAACGTTAAAAAATGAATGAAAAATATTTATAAAGGACCTTCTGCAATGTGAAAAAAAAAAAGTAGGAATTGACTTTAATTTTTTTTTATATTACTTGTTTACAATTTTCTTGCGTAGAGACATAATTTTAAAGATTTCATATATTTTTGTTATATTTGTTTAAAATATAGAATCAAATATAAATTATATCTCTTAAATCCAAACTATTTCATTTAAAGTAGCTTGTTTGTATAAAATTAGAAGAGGATTGGAATATAGATATTCTTTATATTTTCAAAACGTCATGTGATATTTATATATAAACACAATCTAGTTTAATAATTTAAAAGCTGGTAAATGCAGATAAATATCATAGGCAAGTACTATTATAAATTATTCATAAAATATAGCATTACACTTGTATATGTTTCCTTTACTTTTTTTACGTGAAACATACGCAGATATTTTCAAAACATGACTAATGATATCCTCAGGAATAAATTTTCGTCTCATTAAATATTAAAAAATAAAATTTCAGTACTTATGGAAATGGGTAAATTTTAAAATTTATATTCTGTAAACTAAATGACATCTTATTAAAATAAAACATCTTGTAAATTGCTTTTAAAAATTCATAATTTAAAGAAAGTCCAATTTACTTTTTATCTAATATGTTTAAATAAAGGTATCATAAAATTTTGCACTGTTCTTTTCTGTTAAAGTTAATAGATATTTATTATTTGAATATAGTATACTAATATATATTTAAATTTTAAAAATAACTTACAATTTTGTTTAGTGCATTAAATTCTATATTTAAAACTTTTCTTAAGTCCGTCTTAAAGAAGGTAGAAAGTTTCATGCATCTTTTTAAATTCAAACATAATTATTTCATACAAAACTTTCCACATTTACTTAGCCATTATTTAATATCACATATGAAAACAGTTTTCCTTAAAAAGACAAAATTTAAGGATGAAAAAAAAATTCATTCTCCATATTTTTTATAAACAAGGTTTTAAAAAGTAATCAGATTTACCGTTATTGCACAGTATTTTCTCAAACTAATTTATTTACCATAGTATGATACATTTAATCCGAAATTATATATAAATTATTATAAATATAATATAAAAGCCCTTTTTTACAAATTATATATGTATATTATCTTAAATATTTAAAAATCGAAAAAAATGCCTGCTTGAAAAAAGCTTATAAAAATATTATTTTCTTGTTTACCATTCTCTTTCATTAAAAATATAAATAAAAAAATAGTTTAATGAAATAATTTCTGTTTGTAATTCATTTAGCTCCCATTTAGCATAAAATTAAAATTATTTATTTTTTTAATTATACCAAAAACATTACTTTATGGTTTTGTTTTTCATTTCTTAATTCGGTGCGGTGAGTATTTTTAGAGTAAGAATATTTTTTAATAGCATTAGTATTTTTTATTGATGTTTCCTTTAAAAATTTAAATGAGGTAATGTTAAAGAATTTTTTTAATTATTCTTGATATGTAGAATTTTTAATTTGTTATGTTTCGTTTTCTTTATTAAACAAACGCTTCAAAAGTAAATAGATAAATCAGTGATAAAATGGAGAAAAGATAAATCCATTATATGCATAGCTGAATATTTAATATACTTTTTGATTAAATTATTTGATTTTTCTTATAAATAATTTTATTTCTCTAATATTGTGTGTTTACTTGAAAATAAACTAAACAAAAGGATCTGAGAGGATTTTTGTGCTAAGGAAAATACACAGCTGGAATATGCGAGGCTGCTTCTATCTTTATCCAATAAAATCAACGTCAACAACTTGGTGTTAAGAAAAAAAAATAGAGAGAAGATAATTAGGATTCAAACAAAACATAAACTCTTAGGAAAATAATTAATTTATTAGAATATGCTTCTTAAAACATTATTTTAATATATTTTTAGTAATTTATTAAGCATTAGAATATTATTTTAATAATTGAGTGTTCTTTGAACAGCAATGCTTTATTTTACATAAAGAGTGATTTTAAATTTCGTGAATGCGCTTTCAACATGCAAAAATCTCTTGATATGTGTTTTGTAATGAGATTTATTATGAGATAATTTATCAGAGATTATTCATTTTATTTTTAGTCGGAAAAAATCAATAGAGAATTTCAGTACAATTGTTTATTTAGGACGTTTCCTTTCAAAATTTAAATGATATAATTATAAAACTTTAATTCTTCTGATTTTTATTGTTTTTAAACATTTTTAATGTTTCGTTTTCTTATTTAAAATTATTTTTAAACCTAAATAAATAAATTTAAAATAAAAAAGATAAATATACATGGATACATAGCTGATATTTAATATAATACATAAGATACACAGCTGAATATTTAATATATTTTAAGTATAAAAACGTTTTTCCATACAAAATTTATTAAAAGGCAAAATTAATAACAAAATTTTTTAAAAACAATAACAAAAGTTATTTACTTTAGGGAATAGTTTCCGAAATAAAAATATTGTATTTATGACTTATAAATGTGATGAGATATTGACGTATTCTTTCATTGACATTAAAAAAACATTGTTAAGAATATTTTGTATTTCTAATTTTTTCTTAAGTTAATATTAATACTGAGTGTTAAATATGTGCATGAAATCCAAAATATTATGTTACTTCAAGATAATTAGACAAATTGATGTTATACTTTATAAATTCAGTATATTTTTAGCTTTATATAAAAAATTATTTATTCAATTTCATAAAAGTGCTTTTAATAGTAAATATTTAAAAATATTTAAACTATTATAATCTAATTTTAGTACATTTTTCTTCATTATTTTGTATTTTCATATACTTCTATGCTGTTGTTCTGGTATGATTGACATAGCGATCCGGTATGTTATCCAAGACACCCATAAAAATGTGATGGCATGAAATTAAACTGAGATTTGAAAAATGTGACATGATATATGTTCAGAAATGTAAAGCTTCTGTAATTATAAAAATCCAATATCATGATTTAGCTTGGGCTGATAACGATTAGTGCTTTCTTATTCCTATTGAACTTCATTAATATAAGATATTGACTAACATTATTTATACCTTACATTACAAAGGTGCAGCTAAGTACGGTAAATCAAATCACTATTGATATTTATATTATTGATTTACTGCTTCGGCGTATCATGAATATTATCATGATATATTTTATTACTTTAAGTCCTATGAAAATCACTTTTTTACATGATAAATTGTATTTCGTTAGTATATTTCAGCCCTCTCATTGACTTACATTGGCTGCCGTTTCTTTGTATTCATTCTTATGTTTCAGTCCCGTTTCTGTTATCGTAGGAAATGTGAAAACCAATAACCAACTACTTTTTCCTTGGAGAGCTATCAAGATAAGTTCGAAAGAATATTCTTTTTGTTTGCAACGCTGACTTTCTTTGAAAAGTATACTAAATCAGCTTGAATGAGCAAGTTCCTAGCTACAAGTACCAGAATGTGTCATTAGTGTAGAACCCAAGCGCAAATTAACAGTTACTTGATATAAACTTGGTCTGCGTTATAGTCGGATGCAGACTTGCTTTGCAAAGAAATTGGAAATCAATGATTGAGTCATTTAGAAAACAAAAATATAATCAGTAGCTCAACTGATTGTTCGCAAAGGAATCCTCATTTTCTGTCCAGCAGAGAATGTTACAGTAGTAAAAATAACAGTTTTCAGGTCAACAATGCTAATTGTTAAATTAATTTTCAAATGACAGATTTTAAAGATCGCTTTTAATAAAATATACACTGAAGTGACAAAAGTCATGGGATACCTCTTAATATCGTATCGGCCCTCCTTTTGCCCGGCGAGGTGCAGCAACTAGACGTGGCATGGACTCAACAAGTCGTTGGAAGTCTTCTGCAGGAATATTGAGCCATGCTGTCTCGATAGACGTCCATAATTGTGAAAGCGTTGATGGTGCAGGACTTTGGGTACGAACAGACCTCTCGATGATGTCCCATAAATGCTCGATGGGATTCATGTCGGGCGATCTAGGTGGCCAGATCATTCGTTGGAATTGTCCAGAATGTTCTTCAAACCAATCGCGAACAGTTGTGGCCCGGTGACATGGCGCATTGTCATCCATAAAAATGCCATCGTTGTTTGGGTACATGAAGTCCATTAATGGCTGCAAGTGATCTCCAAGTAGCTGAACATAAGCATTTCCAGTCAATGTTCGGTCCAGTCGCACCAGAGGACCAAGTCCATGCCATGAAAAAACAGCCCACACCATTACGGAGCCACCACCAGCTTGAACAGTGCCTTGCTGACAGTTTGGGTCCATGGCTTCGTGGGGTCTGCGCCACACTCGAACCCTACCATCAGCTCTTACCAACTGAAATCGTGACTCATCGGACCAGGCCACGGTTTTCCATTCATCTAGGAACCAACCGATATGCTCACGTGCCCACGAGAGTCGCTGCAAGCGATGTCGTTCTGTCAGTAAAGGCACTCGAGTCGGTCTTCTGCTGGAATAGCCCAAGAAAACCAAATTTCTCCGCACAGTTCTAACTGACAAGTCCCTTGTACGTCCTACATTGATTTCTGCGGTTATTTGACGCAGTGTTGCTTGTCTGTTAGAATTTACGACTCTTTGCAGACGTCGCCGGTCTCGTTCGTTAAGTGCAGGCGGTCGACCACTGCGCTGACCATGGTGGGATGTTATGCCTGAAATTTCATACTCTCGGCACACTCTAGACACAGTGGATCTGGGAATGTTGAACTCCCTAACGATTTCCGCAATGGCATGACCCATGCGTCTAGCTCCAATTAACATTCCGCGTTCAAAGTCTGTTAATTCCCGTCGTGCGGTCATCATCACGTCAAAACCTCTTCACATGAATAACTTGAACAGAAATGAAAGCTCTGCGAAAGCACTGCGCATTTATACCTGTTCTACGCGATGCTACTGCCATCTGAAAATTTGCATATTGCTATCCCATGACTTTTGTCACTTCAGTGTATTCAAAAGAAGGTTTTTTCATAATATTGCCGTAAAATGTATGAAATTTTAGAATATAACTTTTTGCTTAATTTAATTAATAAATTTACCAATTATAATATAATTAAAAAAAAATAATTTTAATATAATTTTTTTAATATAAATTCAACAATATAAATATTTTATTGCTATTTAATAAATTATTTTTAAGTTCTATTAAATAAGTAACCTTGAATCAGTTAAAACTCTTGAATTTACGGAATGAATACTGTAAGTCGAATATTTTAGTTATAAATTATTTGAAATTTTTATACCAATTCGATTGAAAATATAAATACAATGTTGGAAAGTAAAAGGAAATACGGATTTTTTATATGTATACGAATATGTACATATAGAATTAAACTAAGAATTAGTCCTTTAAGTGTCAGATATATTTCGTCTTTGAATTCTCAATAAATAGTCAGTTTTGTATTGATGTATATGACATATCATTCGAATAAAAGCAATAATTTGAGAAAAAAACCAAAGTAATCTTTAAATTTAAACGGGAATTATTACTTTAAAAAATTCTTTTTTTACTATCTTAACTAGCATTAAACTTTTAAAGTATATTAATGTTTTTTATTGGATTAATTCAATTATGATCACAAGATTTGTAGTAGTAAAAATAATTGTTTTAACTTTATACTTATATATTCAAATTAAAATTTTGAATAAATCAATTTTGTTTATTTAAAATTATATCAACATATTTTTAAAAAAATTGAATATTTTATGATTTATCTCATTGAAAAGTTAATGAAAAATTGAATTTAAATTAGGAAAAAGGTACTTTGGAGCTATTAACGTGATGCGAATGATGTGAAATAATGCAACAAAATAATAACGCTAATGTTAACTGCAAATATGTTGTTTTCAAACTTTAGGGCATTTTGACTCGAGGATATGCTTTATTGGAATGCAAGAAATGTAGTGAATTCCTGATTACACTTTATTAACTGCTATATTTCACACACATTGTATCACGATAGCCAAGGGTGATTTCTAAGAGAGACACTCCCTTTTCGTTAGAACCCAACGATATATATTTCCGAGTTACATATTTATCACGTCATCAATGGGTTTCAAACAAAAATTTCTGTTCCCTTTGTTTTATGAATTATGAACAAAGGACACTTAATTCTTTGAAAGCCTGGCAGCTTCGTTTCAAATAGCAAATGTAAAAATCTTTATTTTCTTAACGTTTAACACAAATGAGCTTTCTTGAAATGCTTTATGCCAATAAAGATAATTGTGGTAGAACTATTATCTATTAAGAAGTTAATCTTGTAAATCTCTTGATGTGTGTAGACATTATCTATTGGAAGACTCCTGAAAACTCTTCAGTGAGAGGCAACAAATTTGGCTAATGAATGTCGTGAAAAAAGTGTCTACTGACTTGGTGTCGTCGAATAGACGAGATCGAATATCTCATGCAATTGCAATCTAAATCGCCTTACCAAATGTTAGCTCGGTGTGTCATTCTAAACAGTATGCAGTTTGGAAACGTTTGCCACAGGGCCTCCACACTAAGAATTCAAATTGAATCATGGTTTATCACTGAAGGCGACCTGTCCACTCACATTCCAAGCCCACCTTACGACACATCATTGCAAACTAAAGTGACCTTGAGTGGTTGCTGAGAGCAGAGCATATAACGGGGGGCATTTTGATAGCAAATGATTGTCCCCATGGCAACTCGCAGTGATAAGGACAAAGTCAAGGGCCTCGTCGGACATGTGCTTGATTGTTAGAAGATGATGTCATTCTCACGGTTATGATGAAAGATGGATGTGAGATTATGATGTTCTTGGGTGAATGCAATTTTGTCCACTCGATACATCACTTCTTTATTGATTATCAGAACAGTAGAGATGTCAGGCTGATCTAATCATTCAATGTCGGGCTTATATAATCATTCAGCCTTAGCCTTTCAATGATTCTTTGTCTCTTTGAGGGACAGTACGGAACATACTCTTTCCGGCAGTCACTGATATGTGGTTCGACGTAGCGTAATTACATCTCTTATCGTACCTCTGCATCAGAAATCATCAGAATCAGAAATAATCATAATGTGAAATAGAATGATAGTACATCAAAAAAGCATTTCACAACCCTTATTTTTTTCACAATTATAATCATTTGTATGTATATATATATATATATATATATATATATATATATATATATCTTGGAAAACAATCTTTCTTAAATTTTTATGTCCACAAAAATGTTTAAAATACTTCTTATCCTTATATGTCCCTTAATTTTCCCCCGGGTCTTAGCCCAGTGCCAACTTGACAGAAGGGCTTAGGTTCGAATCCTCCCGGAGACTTTGTTGTAGACATTACTTTCAGAAACTAGGAGATTGGATAGTTATTATGACAATATGTGAAAAAATCTTAATCGATAATCAGGCTGATGGGCGTTTCATAGTTTTCTCTCATGGGATGTGGGATAATCACTTAATATTCTGTTTGAATCTATAAATCCTAGTCACTGTGCTTTCTGTGATATACGTATCCCATCAATGCTCCACCCTCATTTTTTCTAACTGATAGGGAGCTACATAGTCCTTGATACGGGAATGAGGTGTGGAGTAAAGAAAGAAAGCGATAATTGTTTTGTAAAAGATTTATATATATATATATATATATATATATATGATTTAAAGATATATAAACGTAATATTCATTTGAATCCTTATATGTATATAGCAGCAAATTTATTTCATTTATAACATAGAAAATTGTTATTTGAACATCAATTAAAATTTTTAGTTGTAAATGTAATAAAAATATCCCGTAAAATCATAGTATTGTCATGTTTATGAAGTTATAAATTTCTGAAAATATTTAATATACGGGTGACTGTAAATATCTAGAGATATATTCAACATTTGAAATTTATGTAGATTCAAATATAGCAAAATATTTGAAGTAGATAGTGTAATTTAAATATTTATGGAGATCTTATTATTTTTTTTTAAAAATGGTACTTTATTTTTGCAGAATTAAAGCGAAATAAGACAAATAAGTATTAAAAATAAATTTTTAGTTTTATATTAAAATTTATATTACAAAAAGTCAAAGAATTTGCCTTAAAAGATCAATAAAAAGTAATTTTACTGCGAATGTGTTTATTTTACACTTTGCATGTATCTTTTTTCAGAAAACTGAAAAGGAACGAATACTTAAAGAAAAAAAAAAAACATTGAAATTATTCAGAAACCTATATGTATGGCTAAAAACTATTTTTCTATAACAGACATATGATTATTATTAGCAATTATAAATCATTAAGCAAATAAAATGCCAAATGTGTGATCTTTTATTGATCTTGATAAATCCATTAGGGATTTAGCTAATGATTTCATTTTGAACTGTATCTTTCGTTTGTATAGCAAATTTGAAGAACGTATCTTTTGATTTTATTTGATATTATATTAACTAATGCAGAGAAATGGTTTACAATATAAAAATACACTAGTTATTGTAGTGTTTTTTTAATAATTATCAAGTTTAAGTTACAAGTTTAACCCGAGAGGACGCTCGTCTTCTTAGCTGATATTAAGAAAGGCCGGGGTTATAGAATGACCACAACTGAAATTCCATTTTGCGCTATTAAAAGCATTATATTTTTTAGTTGGAAAAATGACGTTTTTGAATTTTTAGACAAAGAATACAGTGCTCATTACAAATAAAATGTTTTCCATCATTTATCAATTCCTTATATTAGCTCGTACTCTCCCCATATATATCTTGTTCAAATTTTGAATCGTTAATAAAATACTTTTTATTCCTCCACTCAATTTAAAAAAAATGTATCTGAACTTGCAGTTGATGACACTTGATGTAATACAGTTTTTTCAAATATTAATTAATTAATTAAATTAAATGAATGAATTTTAGTTTGTTTTAGATTTAAGTTGCATATATCTACCAATAGATGGCGCCAGATAAACTTAAAAAAATAATGAAAATTATTTATAAAAGACTTTCTGCAATATAGTGAAAAAAAAGTAGGAATTGACTATAATTTTTTTTTTATATTACTTATTTGTGATAGGATTTAAAATAGGAAAAGACCACGAAACGGTTCTATTTCTTCGTCATTTGTGTATAAAGTTATATATGTGTATAATGTCATATACCCAGTGTATAATGTTTCTGACAATTCGATACAAATATTTGAAGAAAGTCCCATTACAGCGGCAGTTTGTCAAATAACTGCTTCTTTTTCGTCATTTATATTGCAAAATCTTATGCAGCGTAGAGCAAACAACAACAAAAAAATATTTATGAGACATTGAAGCGCGGAAACGGCTGATGGCTATTCAAATTGTCACATACAAAACTCGAACATTCAATCGGCAAGATTTGTGTAATGCCCACATAATAATCCTAACAAAGCACGAATTTCTAGAGGGCCCATTTTTCGTGAATTTCCTTCAGGTAAAAAGTTTGGTGCACATTTCATGCTAATTATATTGTGCACTTTACAATCAACTATAGTATGTTATCGACGATGAATAACTCCAACCTTTTCACAGCGTATGTTACATCTTTTACTGGTACTTTTGATTTAGTTAAGTGCGATATATTATTATGAGAACGAGTACAAACATTTTCTATAAATGTTATTCTCCTCCATTGTACGCCATCTTTTGACGAAAAGAATTTCAAGTTACTCATTTCCAGCTTCTCCTATCTGTTCGAATTCCATATCATGTTCTATAAACCTTTCATAATTTGAAAAAGTTTCTCCTAAAACATCATCAGGTGCATTCTCAATGTCTGAATCTTCATCAGTTACAGCTTGAGGAAGTCTAAAAATGCCCCATTTATTTTTCGTATCAAGCCGGCATTGTGAGCAACAGGCAGACTCAATACAAATGTGGAATGCAATACAAGGAAAGCAACGGACTGATAGCCACGTGAAATAACTGGTCTGTGCAAGAAACGGAAAGACACGCGGGGTTATTTCATAACCCCAGTAACTGTCTAAATGAGTGTGAGAGAACGAAAAATTCCAAAAATACTTTCTAAACATTCAGAAACGGCAGAGGGGTGAGTGCAAAACTCCTCTACTGATAAGAAAGGACTGTACAGATGCCAAGTTTTCTTAGAATGGGAGTTTGCTGAGGGCTTGGTGTTATAAAATGACCCCCGCACATCCTCAATTAGACAATTTATTCTCTATCTATCTCTCTCTTTCTCTCTCTCTCTCTCTACACACACACATATATATATATATGTGTGTGTGTGTGTGTGTGAGATTAACTCAAATAGGCAAATTATTTGTTTCATTATATTTTTAGAGACCTAATTCGGTCAGGGTCAATTATCCTTTTTTTCAAATTTAAAAGCATTAAAATTGGATTATATTAGATACATAACTATATTTTAAAAACCTTTTTTTAAAAATTTACTATGTAAACTCATAAATATTATTTATATATGGAAGTTGATGTGAAAAAATTTATTTGATAACAAAACAACTTATATTATCATTTAAAATTGAAAACTTTCTGGCAGTTGTAATGAATATTTTCATTTCTCAACAAGTTTTCTTTACAATTATTTCGATTTAAATTTTATAAAATATAATTTGTTGGATTATAGAATGCTTTCTTCAGTAGATTCTTGAGGTATAAATGTGCAATTAAAATTTATTGAAATGAATGTCACTCGTAGTTATTGAAAATTTATATTTTTCGTGTAGTGATTATTCAATTAATATCAAACGCTTCTCCTGATGAAAATCAAATCGTCAAGAAAACTATGATAAGCTGATAAAAAAAAGTATTTAACTAGTATATAGAGCTGTAAAATCATTACTACTATTTTCCAAGATTTTGAGTTGAATTTTTTATTATTTAAAGTTTTAAGCCGGAAATGAACTTTTCACTGCTTAATAACTTATTTCTAAATTTATTCTATTTCTATTCTTATTTCTATTTTTTAATTTTTTTTTAATTTTGAGTCATTTTACTAAACTATATAACGAATAAAAAAATTATAATTATGTTTGCATTATCTACAGGCTTAACATTTTTCATGTTAAAAATGAAACATTTTAAACTGATGTAAATTAATTTTATTTTAATTTAATCATATTTTTGAGGTAATAATTTTCTTTAACTGGATCTTTTTTACATTGTATAATTATCATAAACAACGGTTTTACTGGTAAATTTAGTTTTTGGAAAAAAAAATTTAAACCTCTTCCGATTTGGAAAATATATTATTGAATCATATCATTCAAGTTATATATATATACACTGGTGTCCGAAAGTTAAGCATAATTGATAATTATGTGAATAAAGAAGGAACTGTAAATCAGAAGGGCGGGAAACGTGATATGCGAGTGTAAAATGGTTATAAAATATGAAAGCAAATCAAAAGAACGATAATAATTAATTTTATTATCGAAAGTAGCAGTTTGAAAGAAAATGAGCATAGCAAGGGTTCACACTTTACAGAAAAAATGAAAGAAAACATTAAATAAAATACTGATGCTACAGTTTAATAAGGCGTGTGGTCACCTCTGAAAGCCAGGCACGCTGCACAGCGATTTACCATACTTGCTATGAGATGATGAATGAGTTGTGGGCTCAAACGGTTCCAAGCTTCTTGGAGAGCTATCCTCAGTTCTGTAACGGAGCTTGGTGGGTACGAAAGGACTGCAATTTCTCTCCCGAGCATATCCCATACATGCTCGATAGGAATTAAATCAGGGGAGTTCGCAGGCCATGACATGCGCTGGATGTTTTCCGTTTCAAGGAAGTCATCAACCAGCACCGATCGGGGACTTGGCGCATTATCATCCATGAATATGAAGTCAGGACCGATAGCACCTCGAAACAAGCGAACATAAGGCTCAAGAACTTCGTCTCTGTATCTTTGACCAGTCACAGACCCCGTGTCAAAGAAATGGAGGTCTGTGCGGCCGTCCATCATGATGCCTGCCCATACCATTACTCCCCTTGATGGAAAATGATGTCTTTCCGTTATATTTTTTGGTTCAAAACGTGTTCCATGTTCTCTCCATATCGTTACCCGACGAGAATCACTACTCAGACTAAACCGGGACTCGTCACTAAACATCACATTGGCCCACTCTCCCACACTCCAATGTTGATGTTTCAAACTCCAGTTCAAACGAGCGCGTTTATGCGCAGACGGGAGGGGAATGCAAACTGCTGGTCTTCTGGCATATAGGGCAGCATGATTGAGTCTCCTGTAAACAGTTTGTCTCGAAATTCGTATTCCTGTGCCGACTGTGAGAGTTGAACCCAGTGCTCTGGCAGTACTGCCCCTCTGACGTCGCGCACTTATTACCAGATATCGGTCTCGGCTAGGGGTTGTGACTCCTGGTCGACCTGATACTGGTTGTCGGGTAACATCTCCCGTTCTTTGAAACCTCTGCCACAGTTTTGAGATCACAGACTGGTCCACGTTCAAAATTCGAGACACTTCGGTTTGTGATCGTCCGGATTCCAGCATTCCAACAATTTTTCGTTTCGCAAACATGTCCAATTGGCGTCTTTGTGCCATCATTCACCTTGTTTGATGGTTAACAACGTTCCTTCGCACAGCAGTTGCACGAAACTTGTCTGAACTGCCTATGCTACGTGAATCGGTTACTCTGCGTTCCGACAGGCGCAGATGTTTCAGGAGGTAGTCGACTGAAAAGTTTTGCATAAACCCAATGTTTCTTCTTCACCCAATTAATATCCGCAAGAAATGTGGAATAATTTTACGAATATTTACTCCATGTTTTTCGCATTTTACGATTTATGCATAACTTTTGGACACCAGTGTATGTATATATATATATATATATATATATATATATATATATATATATATATGTATATATACACTGGTACTATATATATAGATACTAGTATACACTATATATATATAATGTATATATATATAACTTGAATCTGATATATCAGACTGTTTTTAAAATTAAAATCATATAACAAATGCAACGAATTCATTTTTATATTTAAGTCAGAGCTTTACAATTTAATCCATACCATTTTGATAGAAAACTAAAAATAAATTTATGAAGAAGTTAAGCTCTGAAAATGATATTTCGTAAACGTCATACTTCTTCGTCATCCACAAACTGCTGCAATCGATTATAAAAAAGTTTCTTAATGTTTCGCAGTATTTCTCTTGGTATGGCAAATACTTCATGGTGTATGATTGCCTACGTTTCTGAAAAATCTAGATAATCGTACGTCGAAAAGTTAAATGACCAGAATAGTCTCATGATGTATTCACATATGTAGTTTAAACGTTCCAAAAACCTTATTTTCGTTATTTGCCTCGATAATCTAGCCATGTACGCACTTGCTTCATCCTAATAAACTACAAGTCGATTCGGCTTGAGAACCTTATTTAAAATTCTGGTGGAAGGAAGTTCTGTGGCTGTGCAATATACCCTGACTTCCTTGTCTGATCCTTTTTTCTCGAATAAATAAATATATCAGTAAAATGCTACCCATTCACCATAAACTTTAAAATTCTGAAATACTTGTTACCTTCATCAAAGGACGATGCGGCGTATTCTACGACTGACTAGAAATGGTTAAATATCTTCACTCCCAATACCACTTCTCATGACACTAAAAGCAAGTAATATAAAAAAAAAGGTTTTTAAAGTCAATTCCTACTTTTTTTCCCTATTTTGCAGAAAAATCTTTATTAATAATGTTCATTCATTTTTTAAGTTTATCTGGCGCCATCTATTGGTAGATATATGCAACTTAAATCTAAAAAAAAAATAATGAAGTAAATTTAATTACTGAATTAATATTTGAAAAAACTGTATTAACATCAAGTGTCATTCACTACAAGTTAAAAACAATGTATTTGAACGTGAGTGGAAGAATAAAAAATATTTTATGAACGGTTGAAAATTTGAACAAGATATATATAGGAAGATTTTGAGCTAATAGAAGCAATTGAAAAATGCCCATGTATAAGGATGGTATTATGCTTCTTTACGCTGATTTAATATAAAATTGCATCCAGATAATTATATATATATATATATATCAGTCTACATATGCCAAATAATGTGAAAGGAAGCCATATTTATCTAAGTCACTAAAAACGCTACATTCTTTAAACAATCTGATATATGAACACATAACACTTTTTAAAATTTAAAAAAAAAATATATATATTTTTAATTATTAAACTTAATAATGAAATTCAGCCACAATTTCTTGAATAAAATTCAAGGAACTCCACTCTTAATATGTTTGTAAATCATTTCTGACATTTTATTCCTAAATATTAGAACCCTATATCTTCGACATTGCATGTAATCTGCATAGATTTATTGCTCTTTTAAAATTGTCCAACCATCTCCCGAGATGTCATTGAACGCGTAACTCACAGTCATAAAAGATAACGACCAGCAGACCTGCAGATATTCTTTACACTAATAGTACTTGGATTTCGACTCTTAATTACCTATGCGCTCATAGGATAACTGGAGAATTGGTGCCTTCAATAAAAAGTCCGCAACTGACAGTCTTTGCACGAGGCACTGTTAATTGGATTGGTAGAAAAGCTCGCGAGACTGTAGTATATTCTCTAATGCATTTGTAAGAAATGTGATAAACATGTGTGATCTTTTAATTAATTTTCTTTAGTGATTTCTACATGAATAATTCAATTTAAGTCATAATAATTTTCACAGTATATTAAAAAAGAAAATAGTTTATAGGAAATTTAAAGTACATCGATTCTTTGCATGCCATTTTTATTCTATTACTTGATAATTAACCTAAAATAATAGATGAATATTATTGGAAAAACATTAATTTTTAATAATAATTTATTTTAAGGGACTTTTTGAAAAAAGATCAATATTCATTATTCAAAATGAATTGCTATTTTGGAAATTTTTATTCCTAATCCTTTCAAAATATAACAATGATAAAGGTTTATATTAATTCAATCACAATTTTTATCTTTCTATTTGTTGGTTTCTTGGATTTATCTAAGCTTTTACGGTATATATTTTATTTTATTTTGTTATGTTGAAGTCGCATTTTTCCTCTGTGAACAGTATTTGAATGTTCTACAGCTTCTACGTTCTTTGCAACATAGAACAATGCTATTTCAACAATCGTCTTATAAGAAATATTAATTTTTTATAGAAACGACTTACAGTAAGAAATAATTTTGTAAACGATTAGCTGTACTTTAATGATTTTCTTTACTTTCTTTTGTTGGTTTTTGTACATTTAAAGATATTGCTTGTGTTTCACTTACAATATATATAAAAATGTTTCTCATATTTTAAATATAGAAAATTCATAATGAAATATTAATATATTATGTGTATAAGGTACAATATTATGATAAATCAGTTTGTATAATTTATTTTACGAAATTGAAATGCCATACTTAAATCATAAAAATATCGAAATTTTCTTTTCTTTAATTTATTCAAATCTGGTAGCAATATTTTATGTTTAACAAATAAAATTATAATCAATTTCTTTTAACGAAGAATAAAATTAACCAATTATGTAACTAAAATATCACCTTATTTGATAAATTTATTTGAAAAATCTTTTGTTTTTGTATCAATCAACTTGAATTCAATATATAAAAACGATAGGTCTCGGCAAACTAAGGAAAAAAATGGTGTTTTCTAAGATAACTTTTGATGGTAATTGTTCACATTTATGCATCACTTTTGAGAAGAACTAGACTATTTTTGCGAGATATTCACAAACATTAGCACAGTTGTAGACGAAACTTCTATCTCTTCTGAAAGTAACTATAAATGTATTAGCATAATAGCATTTTTGCCTAATTATAAACTACCGTTCATGCATTGCCGACCATAGATTGAACTTACTCAAATGTTAAAAATAAACGATTTTTTTTTTCATTTATAATTGCTACCTTTCATAGAGATACATATTATTTACTAATTATCCACTTCCTTCAGGATTAATTGTCAACTTATTAATTTATATATCTCTTATGAACAAATCTTGCCCAAGAGCCATATATTCTTTAGATGTGTACAAGTATCACACACCGATGTGGCTCACTGATCATTGTCTTCAATATTTATTTTTGTCTTTGCCATATTTAACTCCTCATACCTTGGTTTCGTTATCGTACCTTATTATTACCACTCATGTATTTCCATTTTTTAATTCTTTTTTTTATTGTGATTTTCACTTATTATTACTACCACTTATTCTTTATCATTCAATTAGTTCTGTTGATTTGCTTCAACTTTTACTCACAAACATCATTATTCTGACCAGCTTGTTTTCCATGTGTAACGATCCATGTGCTTGGAAAAGCTGATCATGGGGAATGAAATGCGATTTGTGCGTGCTTTGTTTGATCATTCGTAACACATTTCTTTTAGCATGATTTCTGGTAAATGAACAGTACATCCTATGTCTCTTGTGTATATATTGGCTGGCAGTTAATAGACCCGTTGGTCTGGAATAGCTTAGAATTCATGTATTGGATCACGTCCGGTCATCTTTCTAAAAGTGCAGTTGTCTAAGGTGAAGATTCTGACCGTTTAGGTGCATACTAAAAGCATAGAAAACAATATGCTTTCCATAGTAAAAGACAGTAACATATCGTACCCGAATTCTTTTTCGATTTCATGCTCTATTGGCGTTTTAAAAACTGATGTCTCGACAACAATCAAAATTATCTGACATCTAATTTGTTACGCAATTCCACTCTTCCACAAAATACTAAAACTGTATATATTAACTGTAATGTAAGATCATAATTTTTAAGATCTTAAGGGAATACAAATATCTTTATTATGAATATTTTCAGTCAGCTGCTAAAACAAACAAATTTTTCAAATTGCTCAACTACTTACTATTCTTACGCAGATTGTCAAGCATAGCCTTAGCATGTAATTGTCAGCAGCAGATTCCATCGCATTTTAAATCTTGTTCTTAGTGGCATGATAAAAATAAATTATGCTAAATAAATTTAACAAGGAACACATTTTATACAGAAGCCAGGAAATCAGCAGTTTTACTTGTCTCTTCCTATGCTAAAATTTACCAACACTTGCAACTAATGAGCAAACAATGATTAGAACTGGTAAATAAAACCCATTCCTAAAGATGAACTAAATTAGAAGACTTTTTTAACCTGTGCTCAAAAATAATGAAAAAAATTACAATTAGAAACAAAATTCAAAGGACATAAAGCACTTATTTCAGCAAATGCCTTCTACTTCATTAGATTTGCAATCATTACTGGGATGCGTATTACCATTGCGAATGATTATCTAGACGGGAATCATTATCAGAGACACAATTAGGAGATAAAATATGTGCCATTAAAAGGGTTTAAACAACTAAATTATTTTTGATAACAATACATGATATCCTTAAACAAAGAAATTAGGCAGAATAGGCAGAATAGGCAGATAACATTTATAACTGTTTATACGTGCAGATGCATCTACATTAAAATTCATTCATGTTAAAGTTATTTTAGATTTATATATTTGTTTCAAAGGCTAATTTCAACTGCTTACACGTTTTTATTAAAACTTATACATTAGTGATCCACACTGTAAGAAGATTTAAATCAAAAATGCTTTATGCAGCATTTGCTGGAGCAGCTTAACCAGATCTGATACTTGTGACATAAAATATTATCCAACCAATAAGCCATTGAAACAAAATTGTTCACAAAATCTAAATTTAAAAGAATTTTTTAAAAATTATAATCTTTCAGCTCATGTAATGCACTATAAGAGAAAATGGGCTTAATTACAAATTAAAGATAAAATAAAAAAATTATTGATCTTAATAAGTGTATTATTACCTAGAGTAAATTAATTATATATAAACTCTTTTTGCCGGAACGAAGCTAAGGAAATCTAACATTACTACGCGAAAAGTCATTTAAATGGTAAAAGTGAATAACTGAACCGACTCTGAAATTGAGACGAGAGAACTGGATTTTGAGAGGAAAATCCAATTTAGAATAGGGGAGAAGACAACAGAGTAGTCGCAAACTATTCGCAGAAAATTTAGTTGGACAAATATTATTTGCTTAGATTCAGTAGCAAAAGTAAATACGTTGTTGGACATCAATAAATATTAAGTTAAGACATCGTGCTGTTTGTTTTTTGGTAGATTAAATATGACTTCCATGGACATGACGTCATGGGCAAGAAAACAAAAGTTAGCGGTATAAAAGATAGGATAGAATAATCTTGAGGCCATGTAGGGGTTGAGGAAGTTCTGTGGTTTTAAAAGAAAAGTAAATTAAAATGTCTGAAATCAATAAAATATTAAAGTAAGCGTTTTGCTATGTAAATAAGGCTCCAATAAAATAAATGAATCAAAGAAGTATTTCTACCGCTGAAACATGTCATAAGATGGAAACGAAAATGGGGCGGAATAAATCAATTCAGTTTTTAAGTAGATAATTAGATTCAAAGAGGAAATTATATTGATTTAATGAACCAGCTTTAGAAGATTAATGAATGAGGATAATTCTTATAGTTTTCTTATTGTTTATGATGAATGTGGACGTTTAAGAACTTTTATGAATGGTTTGTTGCAAGTGGTATTTGTAGTTATCATCAATCATTTATGGAACAAGACTTACAAAAATGTTTTTAATAAGAAATCTTTCAACACATAAAGAAGTTCTGTAAGTTTAAATACAGTTTAATATACTGAATTTGCAAAGGATTATGCATGCAGTTTTTATTATTATGAGAGATAAAGTTATTTAACTCATATTGTTAAAATTACACTTTATATGAATGTGTGAAATTTCTAATAACACTTTTCTAGATAAATAGTAACAGTGATATCAATTTAAATAATTGATGATATTTAGAAAATTAATAAAAAAGTAGATGATATTGTTCATTTTTAAATAACAATAGTTTTTAAACTATCTAAATAGCATAGTTATGCAAGTTACTTTTTATTCAATGAAAATGTTCTCAAAAAGGCTTTTCTAATAATTTGTTTAATTCTTCTTCAAAAAGGCTTTCCTTCTAATTTTAGAATGTTAGTATGTTAATATCAGGTGCGTTTTTAAAGGAAAACATGTTTTTATTGTAATTATTTTTATACGATATAAATTTACAACTAACGAAGCACAAAAATAAATAAATAAATAAATAAAAATAACCATCCAATAACTAACCACAATTGGACACAATCTAACTTTAAAATCAACATTAAATAAAATGCACTCAAAAGTCTTAAAGGCTTTTTGAAAACATTTTGTTATTTAAATACATATGCATACATTATTGAACAACGCAAATTAACGAAAAGTTCTTTATTGTAATCTGAAATATCAATTTTTAAACCTATAAATGTATTCAAGCTTGTTTGCAGACATATAGAAAGCATTCAGCAAAAAGCATTGTTTGAAGAATTTTAAAAAGCATTCGGTACGCATAATAAAAACTCTTTTTTTTTTATGAACGTTTGTTGCGAAAGGCATAAAATAATTTTCATTTAATATTTGAAAAGGATTTTCTGAATCTAATCTCTTTGGAATTCTCCGGGAAATTCATCCTTTGTTAAGAGTTACAAAGAAATCCTCAAAGCCTTAACCTTTGTTGGCTTACGGCGAGTTGCCCCTGAATCTACCAAAAGTGTTTAGTTCTTTTCCCAAAATAAATTCGAGAATTTCTCTCAAGGCAACAACATTTATTTATAGAAATTTTCTTTTTTTTCACTTTTTATTGTATGGAATTTCAAGACATTTTGTTCTTTGCAAATAAGCTTCTAACACATGTGTGTATTTCAATTGTTTCGATAACGTTTTTTTCTGCGAATACCAATAATGGCTGTCTATCTTTGAAATATTATTCAATTATTTATAGAAACAAGCATCAAAAAAATGTTTCGAATAAAAAACAAACATTTTTTTTTTAATCTGGGATACAAAGTCCAATTTATTCAAAATATTTAAAACTAATTATGATTTTGTTGGATATGTTTAGCATTTTTTAGCAATGCCAAACATTTTTTTTTAATTATGGCCTCAAGAAAAAGGAAGAAAATTCTTCCATTCCTGGTTTTTTTTTTTAGTTACAGGTATACAGGTAATGGGTTATTTATCTATCATATTAAAATGAAGTGTATGAAAATCCGAGTAATCTTAAACATCTTATGAATTTATTATTATTTTTTTTGCGCTTAATATTTTATACATATTTTTATCTATATTTTCGTTTATTTTAGTGTACATTCAATAATAAGTAACAAGCATTATGCGAAGAATGAATTATTGACTTTTGTGTGTATAAAGTTTTACTTACATAAATCTTTTTATTCGAAATCAAAATAGTAACAGAACTAACATACGGGTGTTAAACAGGATGGACATGCTACATATTTATATATCAATTTTTATGAGCTATGTGTAACCATCTTATCATTCTACAACTTGGTTTACTCTATGTGCATTGTGGTGCCAGAATGACTGTGAAATGGCAAGTGTAACAGGATATCCTGAATAATTAATGGGTCTGTAACATTTAAATCAAATCACGCATATAATGACTTAGAGTACAATAAATTAAGATTTAAAAACAGCCTAAATAAATAATGGATATTTACAAGTTTAAGTGTAATTTAAGAATTTGTCATTCATACTGTAGTAAAGCAAAAATTAAAATGTTTATTCTGCAAACAATATCTGATATCTATAGATATAGCCTTTCTTTCGTTATGGAATATTTTATTATCTATAGTAACTAAATGGTTTCTTTTTTATTTGATAAATTAATTTATTTTTATCTTGTAAAGCCAAACTCTTTGTAACACATATTTGATTGATGGAAGAGAGCATTAACTACAACTGAATTTCATGAAATGAAGGATAAATCAGCATAATTTCTTGTTCATAAATTTAATTTAATTTTTATTAAGGAAGTATACTTGTAATGGTATAAAGCCAAACGTTTTTCATAAATTTGATACTGAAGAATGGATTTTTTTTTAAAAATTAAGTAATTGCTATATAATTAAATAGATATTTATTTAAAATTTTAATGTTTTTGGTGTTTTATTTATTTTTTGTTTTTGTTAAATGATTACATAATCATTTTTATACTACGTAATTTTAACTGAAACTATTTCTAATTTTTATAATATGATTAAAATTATCTATTTATTTGTATTTTTTTTTTTTTTTTTACTTTTTCAAAATAAAATGCTACCTTTTCTGATTTAAAGTAAACATTCAGATAAATTGAAACATCAAATATTTTACTGGAGATACATGAACATTGGTTTCTTTGTCACACATTATGCAACTGATGTGTGAAAAGGGGACAATTTTAGGCAAAAATAGACTATTTTTATACGATACACCATAAAAAAAATCTTAATTTTTATTTTAAAACTACAATTCTGGTGAATGACGCTAACAGTAAAGAGGGAATACCTTGAGGATGATTACATAAACAATTGACTGACACTGAATGAATTAAAGGATAAACGTTTGTAGATGTTTAGTACTACACACATTTATCCTTTAATTCGTAAAAAAAAATATCATAATCTACTGTCTGGTATATCTTTAGAAAACAATTCCTTCAGCAAACTCAATGACTTCATCACAAAAATCGAGTACTTGATAACTGCAGAAATATTTCTCAATAATTTCTGCACTTAAGATTCAAAGATGCTATTCTAACATTGTCAATTGATCTTATATAACTAACATTGGTCATATCAGTATTGCTGAGCACAAAGAAAGTTTATGTCTACAACAAAAATACCAAAAATCTAGAAAATAAATAATGAGTGTTGAATTTTAATTTTTAGATGCACAAAGAATACCAACTAAAAGAAATGTATCTCAGTAAGTTGTAACAATCTTTACCATTAACAAACAGGTTTAAGATGTTACCATGTCAACTTTGAATTATATATTTCATATCATATATTCTTGCTTTATGAATGATATATGTATTATTAATTCTTCACTACTATGTCCAAAAAGTAAGACCAATTTTCAATTTAAAATTCCCGGGGCTTATGGAATTTCATTTTTTTTCTTTTTTACTTTGCTGGCACTGTCCTTGACATCTGTGGGAAAATGCACGCCAAAATTATCATTAGTTTTTGTGTTACACTTGGTTTTGTGAGACACTAAAACTGATTCCGGCGATTTTTAAAACATTATTCCTATATCAATAAAATAAAAAAATGTTTTAAAGTCGTATAAACAGTTCAAAGAATTCAGAGAACTCGTTGAACACGAAGAACCCTCTGGTCGACCATCAACCTCAACCGACGAAATTCACGTACAAAAGATTAAAGATTTGGTGCTTGCAAACCTGTGATTTACAATTAGAGACCTTGCTAAATAACCTTGCTTGTTTTAGGAAATATTTTTAAGGTTTTAGTAAAAATATGTTTGCTAGACACTTTATTTCTCAAATATTTATATGTAAAAAGTTATAAAATATTGAGCATGTAAATATCTTTTTAGAATGATTTTTGTAAATTAGGAAAAAAATAAAATTGCATTGTAAAAATTACTTCTGAACTTTTCTTGAAAAAGTTTAAATTCGGTATATATGTATACGGAATAAAATTAATGTGAATTTTTTTAAGGCCTTTCTATAGTAAAGAAAAATAAATAATTATATCTAAAATTACTTAAACTGCTATTTCATATAACGATAGAAAATCCACAAATACAAGAAACGATATTTTTTATTATATGTGGCGCATAGCAATATTGACAAATGAATTTTTATAATTGCGATTTAACTCATGTGTTTAATATACAAAATTATAAAAAATAAATAAATATAGATAGATATATTTCAAATAAAATATTCAGTTTTGTTAGATGCTAGATTGGGAACCATAATAACATATTCAGAACATCAATAGCTATTCAACGAGGTCATTATTATCTTATACCTGTCTGAGTGGGCACGACAGATGCTCGTCTCTCGTTATAAAATTCAATAATGAACCGTGCAGTGAATCCATCATTTCTGGTTTATTCACGTGAAGAGGAAACGTGCATGTATGAAACGACACCCTACAAACGGTTTTAAACTTCCGAACCAAATGGTTATTGTCAGTCAATGTAATTCGATATTAAATATTTCGTTCAAAGCAATATATCAGTGTAGATAAGATCTCGTGGTGGATTGGGGCCACATGGATGTGTGTACTTAAATAAACTTCATTAAATTATTCTTCTCGTTGTAACAGGAAAATGAAAAATTGTAAGCCATAAGCACAGGAAAACCTGATCGCATTCGATGTTTATTTAGAAAAAATTATTTCAGTTGAAATTCATTTCGACATTTTTTTTTTTATTTTACAATAAAGAAAAATAAATAAGAATTCAACCCATGTGATCCTCACAATCCTCATCATATTAATATCATATTTTATGAGAATTCAAATCTGGTAATCCTCACAAAATACGATCGAGAACAGCTTTGAACTCATTCAATAAATTTAAATAAAGGATAAACCTTCAACTAAGGTATGATTTAAAATATATTCAGTTGAAATCCTGCGTTCAAGTGTAATTATAAATAAATATTTTGAATGCATTTTAAAAAATTTGAATGATTTCGATTATTTCTTTTTCACATTTGAATGTTTTCAGTCAAATTTTATAAATGAAAAACAAACAACATTTTCTTTTGATAGAACTAAATGTTTTCTAGAAAACAATTTTCCATGTATTAAATAAATGATTTTCGGAATTTTCTTGCAGATCATAAATAATTGAAGAAAAAATAAAATAATAGTTGAAAATCTGAGAAAAACAAATTGATCCGCATTCCATTATTATGTACCCAAATTTCCCAACGGTGCATCCTTTGGAATTCAGATCTTCCCGCGGCCAATCTTTCGCTACGCCAAGAAAATCCAATGCATTGCTAAGCAGGAAAATGCTGGAAAATACGGAATCAATTTTCGGGAGTGTTTCTCCATCAAGCCTATCAAATGCTTGAGTATGTGGCCCGCTGGGGTGGGGTTAGAGGGGAGGACATTTGAATATTCTTTCGTGTCGAGAAGTCGCAAAACGTAATAGCATTGAAATATATCTCCTGTGACGAATAACCACTGTCGAGACAAACTTTACCGAAACTTAAATTTTTACCATTCTGCACCACTACTGATAAGGACGTGTTTGAATAATTTTGATATTTTCCTGTGGTATCGATTTTTTATAAGCGTTGGTAGATTTCATCCTACTCTATTTCATCCTATAGGTTCCGCAGCGACGTCCGCATATTTGTGCATTAATCTCCTGAATTTTAATGATTTTCTTTGGATCTTAGATTGAGATCTTGAATAAATGTTGGCTTCGCTCGTTATTTATATGTGAAAGAGATAACTTTAGATTAATGTTTACTCATTACTATTTTAATTTGCTGATTAGCATTTGTAACTTCGCTATAGAACGTTTTGCCATGAGACATGCCATGCAAATATAAGTTCTGTGATAATTTATAAATATTTTCAAAGATTTGTAATTCAATTTATGATGTATAAATAATATGACAAATTAATGTTAATGAATTAATAATGTTTCATGCTTAATATTAATTCATTTAAGGGTTGGAATTTAGAAGATTTATTAAGCAATATTCTTCCATATTATAAAATAAGGTTTTGAAAGTTTGTTATTATTTGTTTTGGGTAGATTACATTTATCTTACTATTTTAATACTAGTTATGATAAATTTTCCCATATTATACACTGAAAAATAATTATAAAAGTAAATTATAAACCTTTTGTACACAATTGCATTTGTAGATAAATAAATACAGGAAATTCAAAAAATTATTTATATTTCAGGAATTAAAAAAGCAAAAAAAAAAAAATGTTTTCTCTATAAATTATATTTTAATGCTATTTTGTTGAAAAAGAGGGGAGTTAAGCAACCAGTCAGCTAGATGGTTTTTTTTTTTTTTTTTTTTTTTGATAATTTTATTTTCTTTGTAGTGACTGAATATGCTGAAGTTTCCGCCTGTTTTTCAAAGTGAACCTTTGTGGTTTTGTTTATCACGCCTTGTGATAATTAAAATCTGTCTCAGACCAGGCAATGAAATTCGACGTAGACTCGAGAACTCTGACCTTGGACTGAACTCTACTTGTGATTAATGGAGTTTTGTGATCAAATTTTATTTTTAGTCTTTATTTTTTGTATAATAATACAGGGCTTATAAATAAAAATTAAAGTGTTTCAAAATACTTTAATTTTCATTACAAGCACTAGACAAAAGCACTTCTTGAAGCCGTTATAGGTTTAACGTAGGCTGGGACATTACGATGCAATCAATTGTGCGCAAAATTATTTGTGTGTATTATGTGTATTTTCTGCATTCTATATGCTGGAAAATCGAAAAACAAAACAAGACAGTAATTGCATAAATCCACATAAAAATAGCATATTCATTTATTCATATGGGCCTATTAACTATGAAAAATCAAAAAGTATAAAATCTTAAACAAGAAATTCTATACAGTTTAGCTTCAAAATATTTTAATTTATTTAAGTACTCGAAAAAAAATAGCTTGTAAAGTTTTTTGAAAAAAATTGTAATATAAAAACATAATGTCCTTAACTAAGAAAAAAAAATCTTTAGTAAAATTCATTAAGTTTCGTTAAGACGTTAGAATGCATTTAAATTTAAAATTATGGCCTTCAGATTTCCTTGAGTTAACCAAACATGCTGGGCCAAATGCTATGAAATGAAGTGGATAACTTAAGTCTTTCATTAAATGATCATAAAAAGACGTAAGCGTATTCTACATACTTCATGTTTTAACTAATCATAAAAGATCTTAAGATATCAGAACGTTAAAATGACGACTTCCATTGTAATTTAAAGCAATTCCTAAAATTGGATTTCCAACGGTAGGACTTCAAAGGAATCTGAAGTGTTTTTTGTATTTCGGAAGTTCATAACGCCAGAAAGCTTTTCAAACTTAAAGTGTCATTGAGCATTTATGGATTCATAAAGCACTAAGAAGAACGATTGTATGCGTTGGAAATGTGCATTTGTAAAGGACTAACTTCGATACTTTATGTTTTAAATGATCCTTAAAACTTTTTAAAAATAGAAATTATATTTTTAGTATATTTATGATTGATTAAATAAATGTATCCATTTAATAGTTAACCTATTGTCATCATAAATAGAATGATTAACTTCAAATAATTATACTAAGTCTTTTTTCAATAGTACATCGAAATTTCAAAGAAAATCCCAATCAAAAACAAGATTAGTGGGGAATTTTATCTAAACTAATATTATATATATATATATATATATATATATATATATATACTAACTTAATATATTTATATATATTACAAAGAATTCATATTAAAAGATTATTATGATTTTCTTTGTATTCTGAAATGAAAGCTCTTTTGTTCTTATCGTACTTGTTTAGTGTGTTAATATGGTGATTTAAATTTGTTTCATGACTTTAAAACGATATACACAACCACGCAATTCAAGTACTATTATCTTTTCAACGGATATCAATTTGCTTTTTTTTAATATGAAATTTAATATAACCATGATTCAAAGTTAAAAACACGTCAAACATGATAAGTTTTTAGTCCTTTTAGAGTTAAACGAGACCAAATTGGTTAAAATGTGTTTATACTTAAAAAATATGCTTTTAAGATTTAACCATCATCTAATGAATAAACTACATTAATGTAAAGGTTATACACATTTGGAAAGAAATGACAGCAACATATTCCACAAATATTTTTAAATTCGGTAATTTAATTGGAACGTAAAGCAAGTTTAAATTAATATTGAAATTCGAAAAAAAATATGTATTGAAAAACCTGGATGTTTTATCAAGTTAAACTGCTGTAAATAATATTCAAGTACTTCAGTTTAAAAGAATGCCTGAAATAAAATATTTTTTAAGTAAATGGGAATCCTTTTATAAACTGTTTTCTAAGTAATTTCAATTAACCTCACATTTTTTTAGCTGATGTGAATTTGAATTTTGCATGAGTGAATTTAGAAAATAATTGTTTGGCGAATTCGAGTGCAAAACACTTTTTCTAATGTGACTGTACATGGTACATAAAATTATCACTTCAAAATCTGAACGCGGAAGTTGCATCAAAGTTAAAACACTAAATACTTTCAATTTTTAATCAGTATTGATTTTTAAAGAAATAAATAAAAATAAAAATATGGCTTTAGAGTAGGGAGAAAGTTGTCTGATATATTTGAAGTTCGGACGGTTTTCCACTAATGAGATTTAAAGAAAAAAGATTTCATCACCGTAAAGTAGTCGAGGATTATTTTACGATGCTTTCGTTGATGAGAGAGCGATTGAGTTCGCGCAACCGACGACTTCTTATGATTCGAGTAATGAAGTCGGTTTAAAACGGGGGGCGAGTTGCTTAAGAAAATAAAGTTTGGCTTCAATAAGAGTAACAGAAAGATACTTTTCGCATTTGACATAATGATGCAGTGTTTGGGGGAAAAAAAATTTAAACAGTTTTCTGAAAACATTAAAAATTCAAGTAATGTCCTATTTTTTTTAAGGTTTCGTATTTATGTTTATTACTTTCACTTAGGATACGCAAATTCCGATTTATGTTTACTTTTCAATTTTCTCTTGGTGATGCTTTTAGTCCTGCTAATTAAGTTAAATTGTTATTTGAATAGTACGTTCTTTTATTATTACAAAATCTAAATTATTTGATTATGCTGCTGAAAATTTGTTACTATTTGTAATAATAGTTTTTCAACGTTTAATGGAAAATAATTATTCCTTTGAAGAAATATAAAAAAAATGTTAAAATGTTAAGTGTCCTTTAAATGGTAATATGTTAACATTATATTAATCCATTCACAGGACAGAACAAGAAGTTTTTCTGAGCTTAAAATTCTTGCTTAATACTAATAGTCAGGAAAATTAATACCTGTGTGAATTATCAACGTTCTTTTTTTCCCCTTACCTTCCTTAACACAAGTGTCATGGAAGGTAAAATAACTATAATGTTTAGAGTCTGTTTCTGCGTTCATTCTTTTTGCTTTTTATGGAATTTTAAAATGGGCGTATTATAAATTGAAGATAAAACGAAAAATTTATTCATTTAAATAAGTATATAATTAAAGGGAGAAAATGAATTACATATAAACGTTTTTAGTGGGAACTGTGCTATTTGAAAACTAACATTACTAAACGAAAAGTCAATTAAATGGTAAATGTGAATAACTGAAGCGACTCTGAAACTGTGACGAGAGAACTGGGTTTTGAGAGGAAAGTCCAATTTAGAATAGGAGTGAAGACAACAGAGTAGTCGGAAACTATATTATTTGCTTAGATTCAGTAGTAAAAGTAAATACGTTATTGGACATCTATAAATATTAAGTTATAACGTCGTGCTGTTTGCTTTTTGGTAGATTAAATATGACTTCCATGGACTTGTCTTCATGGGCAAGAAAACAAAAATTATTGTCCTAGTAGGTAGGTGAGAATAGTCTTGAGTCTATCTAGGGGTTCAGAAAGTTTTGTGGTTTTAAAAGGAAAGTAAATTAAAATACCTAAAAGCAATAAAAAAATTAAAGTAAGCGTTTTTCTGTGTAAATAAGGTTTCAATAAAATAAATGAATCAGAGAAGAATTTCTAGCACTGAACCATTCCAAATGATGGAAACGAAAATGGGGCGAAATAAATCAATTCAGTTTTTAAGTAGATAATTAGATTCAAAGAGGAAATTATATTGATTTAATGAACCCGTCTTAGAAGATTAATGAATGTGCATAATTCTTATAGTTTTCGTATTTTTTATGATGAATGTGGACGTTTAAGAGCTTTCATGAATAGTTTGTTGCAAGTGGTATTTGTAGTTATCATCAATCATTTATGGAACAAAACTTAAGGAAGAATTTTTTTTAATACGAAATCTTTCAACACATAAAAAAGTACTGAAAGTTTAAATACAGCTTAATATACTGCATGTACAAATGATTTTTCATGACTTTTATCTAGATAAATAACATTTATCTAGATAAATAATAACAACGAAATTAATTTAAATATATATAGATATTTTGAAATAAAATTTAAAAACAATAGTTACTATTTTTCATTTTTTGTTAACAATGATTTTTAAACTATCTGAATAATGTACTTATGCAACGAAAATACCATCAAAAAGACAAAATCAAAAATCTAAGCAATTGACTTTTAAAGTTCCAAAGATTTGCTTTCTCTCAGTATTAATAATTTTTAAATTTAATCTCATATTCTTCTGGTATACTGTTTGTAACTACCACAAAAATGTGTGTAAATAAATAGTGTAAGTGTAAAGATATGTGTAATGGTGTAAAGTGTAAATGTATGTAATGGTGCAAAGTGTATATGTGTGTAAAGATGTGAGTAATGTTGTAAAGTGTAAATCTGTGTAATAGTGAAATATACTTTTTTTACACATATTGATAGAAGTTAAATATGAATAGAAAATATTCACATAATTTTGACATAAATATACTAGTCTTTATTTGAATGTATCAAATCTCTGATGTTATTTTTCTAGATAAATAATAACAATGGTATCAATTGAAATAATTGGTGATATTTTGAAAATAAATAAAAAGTAGATGTTATTCTTCGTTTTTAATTAACAATAATGTTTTAGACTATCTAAATAATATACTTGTGCAAATTGCCTTTATTCAACGAAAAGTATCTCAAAAAGGCTTTTCTAATAAATTGGCATGTATTAAATTCCTAAAGATTTTTTTTTTTTTTATCTCAGTATTAATAATTTTATCTCGCGTGAATCTGATGTTCCTCTGATATACTGTCTGTAGCGTCCACAAAAATGTGTTACTCTTAAATTGTTGTGATATTAATTTCACATGTTTAATAATAAATAAATGTTCAAGAAAATAAAGATTTATTTTAATACCATATAAGTATTGCAATAATATGAAATATTTAATTATTATAAAACGACTTAAGCTTACAGTTGTCGAAGCACACAAAAATATCCTTAAAAGCATCAGACTAATCAAGTAAAAGTCTGAAGTGAAATGAAAACACTGGGAAGCAGAATAAAACTAATGCTCGGAAAAACAGTTACAAAAAGCAGGAAATCAATATGTAAAGGAAACAACTAATATCATCATAGATTTACTCTTAAAATCTACAGTAAATAAATTACACTCAAAAGTTTTAAAATCTTTTTGGGAAATATTTTGTTATTAAAAAACATATGCATACATGATTGAACGCTACATAAATTAAAGAAAGGTTTTTCCTTGTAATTTGACATTTCAGTTTTTTAACTTATAAATGTATTCAAGTTTGTTTGAAGACATTTAAAAAGCATTCGGTACGCATAATAAAAATAAAATTATGAACGTTTGTTGCAAATGGTATAAAATAATTTCATTTCCTTTTTTGAAAAAGGTTTTTCGGAATCTAATCTCTTTGAAATTCTCCAGAAAGTTGATCCTCTGTTAAGAGTTATAAAGAAATCATCAAAGCCTTACCCTTTGTTGGCTTACGGCGAGTTGCCTCTAAATCTACCGAAAGTGCTTAGTTCTTTTCCCAAAAGAAATTCGTGAATTTTTCTCAAGGCAACAACATTTATTTATAGAAATTTTTTTAAATTAATTAATTTTTTTAAAACTTGTTTATAATTGTACCTTAGTATCTTTTATCACTTGTAAATATTCCATACTAATTGATTTGACTTGAAGATACTTAACCAATTATGATCTACCAGCAATTATGGCAGTCACACTTTATTTTTCCCGAAACACATTTTATATACTAATTATGTAAAGTATATAAAAATGGTTTACAAGCTACTAAAAAATTATGTATCATTTTAATAAATCGTATTAAATTTATTCCATTATGCAATACAATTGAAAGTCAATTGATAGACACAAAAGCAGCGGATTGTATGATTAATTTGAGTATAATGAGTTAAACGATGAAAGAAAAAGTTTTTGTATTGCATATGTATTTAAATGCATTAAATTGTTAAGTGAAATACATTTTCTACTATCTTATTTCTTATTATCTAGTTCATTGATTGAATTTATTGTTTAATATAAAACGCGATCTTGAAATATCTTGACTCAATAAATAAGTCGTATAAATCAACTAATGTATGACTTAAAATATTTTCAGTTGAATTCGTTTTGACATTTTTTTACTTTGCAGTAAAGAATTATAAATGTGAACTCAACAATGGTAGTTAGTCCTTCCCAAATTTAGAGATGCTCTAAATCTTACAAAAATGCAAAGTGTTATTATACACATATATTTTGAATGTATTTTCGAAAGTTTGAATGATTTCGATTATTTCTTTTTTCAATTT
>BPLQ01008279.1:100836-186537 GCA_021605075.1 Caerostris darwini
CCCCCCCCCCCCCCCCGAATTTGAATATTCTTCCGTGTCGAGAAGTCGCAAAACTCAATAGCATTGAAATATCTCTCCTACGACGAATAACCACTGCCGAGACATTCTTTACCAAAACTAAAACTTTTACCATTCTGCACCACCACTGATAAGGAAGTATCAGAATAATTTTGATATTTTCCTGTGGTATCGATTCGTTATAACCTTTCGTAGCTTTCATCCTACTCTATTTGATCCAATAGGTTTTTCCAGCGACGTCCTCGTATTTATGCTTTGGTCTTCTATATTTTAATAATTTTCTTTAGACCTTTGATTGAGATTTGGAATAAATGTTGGTTTCTTTCGTTATTTATACACGAGAGAGAGAAATTTTGATTAATGTTTACTCATTTAACTATTTTAGTTTGCTGATTAGTATTTGGCTATAGAACCTTTTTGCGATGAGACATGCCATGCAAATATAAGTTTTGTGATACTCTATAAATAGTGTTATAGTATTATGTAATTCAATTTATGATGTATAAATAATATGATAAATTATAGTAAATCACTTAATAATGTTTCATGTTTAATATTAAACCATTTATGGGTTGGAATTTAGAAGATTTATTAAGTAAAATTCGAGAAGAGTTTTGGCACTTCATTCCCAAGAGAGAGGAACATATATTCTTTGACAAGTACGTTGTAATAACTCATCACTCAAATTTAACAACAGACAATAATTATTACGGGTAGTTATGTTATATGAATTAGTGTTCCGTACTAATGAGAACAGTCTATCAATCAAATCTGATAGCAGATATTCAGTACTTGTATAATGAGGACTCAGGTAATTAACGAACGTATGTACGACATATACAGGTAGAAACAACTAGAGGTTGAATATGAACTATACCATGAGTTGCTCCATTGTGATTGGTGATAGACAGCGAGCTGAGAAATGTCTACTCCAAGGAGAGGAAAGGGCAGCTGAAACCCATCCCCTCTTATAGGATTGTCTTAAAAGGAGGTTTTTTTTGAAGCAGAAGGAGAGTTCTGGACGAATCGACCAGAAGTTGTTTATTTTAATCTTTTATTTAATCTGAATTGACTAAATAGGCCGGAGTTTCAGCCAGTTTTTCAAAATAAAACCCTTGTGGTTTCGTTTATCACGCCATGTGATGATTAAGGTTTGTGACAGGCCAGGCAATTAAATTCATCGTAGACTCGAGGACTTTGAAAAATCTCCGACCTTGGACAGAACTGTACTTGGGATTTAATCGTGCACTTGTGTTTAAATTTTTATTCCTAATCTTTATTTTTTTGTGTAATAATACAGAATTCATTATTTGTAAATATGAAATGACAGTTATTGCATAATTCCGTATAAAAAGATCATATTTATTTTATGTACGATCAACTATGAACCATTAAAAAGTCTTAAACAAGCAGTTGTATACAATTTAGCTTAAAAATATCTTTTTTACTGAAGCACTCGAAAAAGAATAGCGTGTAAACTCTTTTGAAAAAAATTTCAATATAAAAAATAATATTATTAACTATGTACAAAATTTTACACATTTCAGATTTAGTAAAATTAAGGTTCATTAAGTTGTTAGAATGCACTTAAATTTTAAAATTATGGCGTTAAAAATTTTCTTGTGCTAATTCAAAAATATTTGAAATAGTCAAAAAAATTAAATAAAATCTATATCTTAAGTATGTCATTAAATGATCGTATAAAAGGCGTAGGTGTATTCTACATGCTTCATGTTTTAACTAATCATAAAAGATCTTAAGGTATCAGAACGTTAAAATAACACCTTCCATTGTAGTTTAAAGCAATTCCTAAAATTGTATTTCCAACGGTAGGACTTCAAAGGAATCTGAAGGGCTCTTTATAGTTCGGACGTTCATTACGCCAGAAAGCTTTTCAAACTTAAAGTGTCATTGAGCATTAATGGATTCATAAAGCCCTAAGAATAACAGTTATATGCGTTAGAAATGTGCATTTGTAAAGGACTAATCTCGATACTTTATGTTCCAAATGATCTTTAAAACTATAGATTCTCTATTCTCAGTATACCTAAGATTTATTAAATAAATGCATCCATTCAATAGTTAACCTACTGTCAACATAAATAAAATGATTAACTTCAAATAATTATACTAAGAGTTTTTTTTTTGAAAATGGTACATTGAAATTTCAAAAAAAATCCCAATATTAATCAAGCTCAGTAGGAAATCTAATCTAAAGTAATATTTTTAATATTATATTATATATATATATATATATATATATATATACTAACTTAAAATATTTATACATATTACAAAGAATTCATATTATCAGATTATGATGATTTTCTTTCCATTTTGTTATGAAAGCTGTTTTGTTCTTATCGTACTTGTTTAGTGGGTTCATATGGTGATTTAGATGACTTAAATGATTTTAAAACAATATGGACAACCCTGAAATCCAATTACTGTTCCTATCTTCTAAACGGATCAAACATTTGTTTATATGAAGTTACATATAACCATGATTTAATGTTTAAAACATGTAAAACGTGATAATATTTTAGTTCTTTTAGAATTAATATGGATATAAAATTGGTTAAAATGTGTTTATACTTAAAAAATATGCTTCTAAAATTTACCCATCATGTAATCACCCATATGAATAAAGTACAGTAATGTAAAGGGTATAGACATTTGGAAAGAAATGACAGCAACATAATTCACAAATATTTTTAAATTCGCTAATATAATTGGAGCGCAAAGAAAGTTTAAAGTAATATTGAAATTCAAAAGAAAAAAACGTGTAATGAAAAACTTTGATGTTTTATCAAGTTAAATTGCTGTAAGTATAAACTGTTTTCTAAGTAATTTCAATTAATTTTGCATTTTTTAGCTGGTGTGAATTTGAATTTTGCATGAGTGAATTTAGAAGATAAATCTCCGGGGAATTCGAGTGCAAAACACTTTTTCGAGTTTGATTGTTCATGGTAAAATGAAATTATAAGTTCAAAATCTGAAAGCGAGTCTGGCATCAAAGTTAAAACGCTAAATGCTTTCAATTTTTAATCAGACTTATTTTTTAAAGAAACAAATAAAAATAAAATTATGGCTTTAGATTTGGAAGAAAGTTGTCTGATATATTTGAAGTTTGGACGGTTTCCCACTAATGAGATTTAAAGGAAAAAGATTTCATCACCGTAAAGTAGTTGAGGATTATTTTGCGATGCTTTCGTTAATGAGAGAGCGATTGAGTTCGCGCAACCGAAGACGTTCTTATGATTCGAGTAATGAAGTCGGATTAAGAAAATAAAGTTTGGCTTGAAGAAGAGTAACAGAAAAATACTTTTCGCATGGGACATAATGATGCAGCATTTGGGGGGAAAAAATGTTGAAACAGTTTTCTGAAAACATTAAAAACGCAAATAATGTTCTTTTTGTATGCTCCGCATTTGTTTTTATTGCTTACATTTAGGATAAGGAAACTCCGATTTGTTTTTACTTTTCAATTTTCTGTTGGTGAGGCTTTTATTCCTGATAATTAAGTTAAATTGTTATTTTGAATAGTACGTTCTTTTATTGTTACCAAATCTAAATTACTTGATTATGCTGTTAAAAATTCGTTACTATTTGTAATAATAATTTTCCAACGTTTAATAGAAAATAATTGTGTTATTAATGTTTGGCTTATAAAGTTAGAATTGTTAAAATGTAAACATTTTATTAATACATTCAGTGGGCTGAAGACGGCGTTAAATTGCTTGCTGAATACTGATCTTTAGGGAAAGGTTGTATCATAGTTGGCATGGAAGGGAAGCTATGCATGAAGTTAGCAAAGCTGGTAGGTATATATATATACCAAACAACAAGAAAAGAAGTCATGTGTATCCAATAAGTCACATAAAAGACACTAAATTCTTTTATAATAAATTTTAAGTTGGAAAACAATCTGATATATGAACTCACATAACACTTTCTAAAACCTTTTTTTACAATTTAATATTTTTTTAATTATTGAATTTAATATTCAGACTTAATTTCTTGAATAAAATATAAGGAACTTCACTCTTAATATGTATGTAAATCTTTTCTGACATTTTATTCATAAACATTAGAATCCTAGAATTCCGACATTGCATGTAATCTGCATAGATTTATTGCTCTTTTAAAATTGTCCAACCATCTCCTGAGATGTCATTGAACGCATAACTCATAGTCATAAAAGATAATGACCAGCAGATCTGCAGATATTCTTTACACTAATAGTACTAGGATTTCGACTCTTAATTACCTATGCGTTCATAGGATAATTGGAGAATTGGTGCCTTCAATAAAAAGTCCGCAATTGACAGTCTTTGCACGAGACACTGTTAATTGGATTGGTAGAAAAGCTCGCCAATGCATTAGGTAAGAAATGTGATAAACATGTGTGAGCTTCTAATTAATTTTCTTTAGTGATTTCTACATGAATAATTCAGTTTAAGTTATATTTTTTTTCACAGTATATTTATAAAGAAAATATTTCATAGGAAATTTAAAGTATGACATCGATTCCGTTTATATTATTTCAAAGTTACATTTTTATTCTTTTACTAGATGTGGAACATAAAATATTAGGTGAATATTATTGGAAAAACATTACTTTTTAATAATAATTTATTTTAAATAACTTTTTGAAAAAAAAATAAAATATTCATTAGAAGAGATCAATATTCAAGATTTCCATCTTTCTATTTGGTGATTTTTCGAATTTTTCATATGTGGATCGTATTTCATTGATATACAGCTTATATGTACTTTGCAACATGGATTAATGTTATTCCAACAACCGTCTTATAAGGAATATTATTTTTTTATAGAAATGACTTACAATAAGAAATAATTTTGTAAACGATCAGTTGTACTTTAATGATTTTCTTTACTTTCAATTTATTGTTTAGGTACATTTACGGATATTGCTTATGTTTCGCTCACATTATATACAAAAATTTTTAATTTTTTTTATATTTTAAATACAGAAAAAGACGTAATGAAATATTTGTCTATTATATAAGGTACAACATTATGATAAACCCATTTTTTATAATTCATTTTGAGGAATGGAAATGTCATACTTAAAACATAAAATATCGACATTGCCGAAACTTTCTTTTTTTTTAATTTATTCAAATCAGGTTGCAGTATTTGACGTTTAACAAATAAAAATTGTAATCAATTTATTTTAACGGAAGAATACAATTAACCAACTATGTAACTAAAGTATCACCTTAATTGGTCAATTTATTTGAAAAATCTTTTTCTTTTTGTATCTGTCAATTTGATTTTAACACAATAGGACAACGATAGGTCTTGGCAATCCAAGAAAATAAATGTTGTTTTTCCAGATAAACTTGTAATGATAATTGTTCACATTTATACGTAATATTTAAGAATAACTAGACTATCTGTGCGTAATATTCACATATACTAGCACAATTGTAAGCCAATATTTTATTTCATCTGAAAGGAACTGCAAATGTACGTCATAATAATGTTATTGTCTATTTGTAAACTTCCCTTCATGCATTGTCAACCATAAATTAAACTTAAGATTGAAAAAAAAAATGTTTTAATTTACTAATGGATACTTTTAATAGGGATAAATATTGTTTACTAGTTATTCACTTCTTTTAGGAATAACTGTAAAATTATTAATTTCTATAACTCTTATGAGCAAATCTTGCACAAGAGCCATATATTCTTTAGATGTGTACAAGTATCACGCACCGATGTGGTTCACTCATAATTGTCTTCATTTTTTTTTATCTTTGCCATATTTAGCTCCTCATACCTCGGTTTCGTTATCATACCGGATAGTCACCACTCATGTATTTACATTTTTTTCTTTTTTTATTGTGATTTTCACTTATTTTTACTACCATTTATTCTTTATCATTCAATTAGTTATTCTGATTTGGTTCAAGTTTTACAACATCATTATTCTAACCAACGTGTTTTCCTTGTGTGACTTTCCATGTGATTGGAAAAGATGATCATGGTGTTTTGAATTGCGATTTGTGCGTGCTTTGTTTGATCATTCGCAACACATTTCGTTGGGCATCATTTGTGGTAAATGAGCAGTACATCCTATCTTCCTCGTGCATCCACCGGATGGCAGTTAATAGATCCGTAGCTCTGGAGTAGCTTGAAATTCAAGTAATGCATCACGTCCTGGCCATTTCTCTAAAGGTGGCAATTATCTAAAGTGAAGATACTGACCCCTTCGGTAAAAACTAAAATAATAGTAAAAATCTGTTTTCTTAGTTAAAGACAATAGGATGTCGCACATGAATTTTTACAATTTCATACGCTCTTGGCTTTCTAAAAACTGAAGTCTCGGCAAAAGTCAAAATCCTCTCTATTTTGCTCCGCAATTCCATTCTTCCACAAAATACTAAAACTTAATACACAGTCCAGTCACATTAATGAGACCACCAGTCAAAAGCCAGAATAACTACCGTTGACAGAGCGGGCAGCTGCGAGACGTGCAGGAAGAGAGTCAATTAGGTTTCTGAAGGTGTTCACTGGAATGTTGAGCAATGCCGACTCCAGTGCCGTGGCCAGCTGCGCTAGATTACGCGGTTTAGCGCGAACAACCCGATCAAGGTGGTCCCAAAAATTCTCGATTGGGTTTAAATCCGGTGAGTTTTCTGGTCAGAGGAATACGGTAAACTCATACTGGTGTTCTTCGAACCACGAGCATACACTGCGAGCTGTGTGGCACCTCGCTTCGTCCTGCTGGTAGATGCCATCATTCTGAGAAAAAAATAATTCGCCTGTAGGGGTGGGCATGGTCCGCAAGGACAGATGTGTACTTGTGCTGGTACATCGTGCCTTCCACAATGCACCCAGTGAATGCCAGGAAAACATTCCCCAAACCATAATGCTCCTTCCTGCAGCTTGGATCCTTCCGGCAATTGTTGCAGAGTGTTTGCTTTCAGACGTTTCACGCTGTATACGCCAACGTCCATCTGTCCGATGGAGCATAAAATGTGATTCATCGGAAAAAGCCACCTGTCGCCACTCTGTGGACTTCCAGTTTCGGTACTGGCGTGCAAATTCCAGCATTCGTTGCCAATGAACAGCAGTCAGCATAGGTGCATTAACCAGGCGTCTGCTGCGGAGGCCCATGCGCAGCAACTTTCGCTGAACCGTTGTTGAGAATACACTCTTGGTAGCCCCTTGGTTCATCTGGGCGGTCAGTTGCTCAACAGCTGCACGTCTATTCGCCCGAACGCATCTCCGTAGACTTCGTTCGCCTCTGTCAACTATAGCCCGTGGTGCACCACATGTGCCACGCCGCTGATTTTGGATAGTGCCATTTTGCCATGCACGGTATACTTTTACCACGGCGGCACTTGAACAGTTTACAAAATTAGCCGTTTCCGAAATGCTTCCACCCTTGTCCCGAAAGCCAATAATCATGCCCTTTTGAACGTCGGATAAATCGCTACGTTTCTGCATTACGGCAACGATTGAAATGCTTTCCGATGCCCTAGGACATCCTTTATATACACTCCAAAGCAATGTGCTGCCACCTGCATTTTGTGATTGGTTATTTTACGTTGACGTCGAAAGTATGTGGTGGTCACATTAATGTGACTGGACTGTATATATTAACCGTCATGTAAGATCATAAATATCTAAGGTCTTAAGAAGCTACAACTCTCAGTATTATGGTTTCTTTTAACCAGCTGCTAAAACAAACAAATTTTTTCAAACTGTTCAACTACTTACTATTCTTACACAAATTGCCATACCTACCCTTAATATGTGTGTTGTCAGCAGCAGATTCCATCGCATTTTATATGTTGCTCTTAGTGGCATAATCAAAATAAATTACGGTAAATAAATTTTACAAGGAACATATTTTATACTGAAGCTAGAAGACTAGCAGTTATACTTGCCTCCTATCTTCCTATGTTAAAATTTATCTCGCAAAAGACAATACTCGCAACTACTGAAATAGCTTTATCTGCTTCTACCCTTTCGATTATTACTAACCGCAATATAATTGGTATTATTATTTATCCGCCACACACACAAAAAAACATTAATCATTTCCCTTTATAATCAAAATATGCTGACAGTGCTACTTCGGTTAGTCTTGAAACTGCACCATTGGCATCAGATGTTGTTTTATTTATTTATTTATTTACTTTTTTGCAATAATTAGTACCGGTAAATAAAACTAGTAACCACTCCTAAAGATGAAATAAATTAGATGAGTTTAACTTGCATTCAAAAACAACAAGCACATTTATGACAATTAGCCGATTAAAAAAACTCTTAAATGAAATAAACAATTAGAAACAAAATTCAAAAGACATAAAGACTTATTTAAGCAACTGCCTTCTACATCATTAGATTTGAAATCATTACTGGGATGAGCATCATTATTAAGAATCATTATCTGGACGGGAATCATTATCACAAACACAATTAGGAGATAAAATATGTACCATTAAAAGGGTATAAATAACTAAACTATTTTGGATAACAATAGATGATATTCTTAAACCAAGAAAAGAGGTAGAATAGAGTCAGATAAAACTTCATTTATAACTGTTTTTTAATAAAGATGCGATGTGTCTGTATTTAAATACGTTCAAGTTAATATTATTTTAGATTTATGTATTTGATTTACAGGCTAATTTCAATTGCTTACACTTTCTTAATAAATCTTGTACTTTAAGTGACTCGCACAGTGGGATGATTTTAAATCAAAAATATTTTATGTATAAGTTGCTGGAGCAGCTTAACCAAATGTAACACTTGTGACATAAGACATTATCCAACCAATCAGCCACTAAAATAAAAAGGTTAATAAAATATAAATTTAAAAGAGTTTTTAAAAATGCCAATCTTTCAACTCATTGAGTGCAATATAAGAGATAAATGGCTTAATTTCAAATTAAAGATAAAATACGAAATTTATGGATCTTAATAAGTGTATAAAATTAATTACATATTACATATTACATACAGGGAGAAAATTAATTACATATAAACGCTTTTTGCGGGGACGAAGTTAAGGGAATCTAGCATTACTAAGCGAAAAATTCATTTAAATGGTAAATGTGAATAACTGAAGCGACTCTGAAATTGAGACGAGAGAACAGGATTTTGAGAGGAAAATCCAATTTAGAATTAGGGAGAAAACAACAGAGAAGTTGGAAACTATTCTCAGAAAATTTAGTTGGACAAATATTATTGGCTTGAACTCAGTAGCAAAAGTAAATACGTTATTGGACATCAATAAATATTAAGTTAAGACGTCGTGCTGTTTGTTTTTTGGTAGATTAAATATGACTTCCATGGACTTGTCTTCATGGGCAAGAAAACAAAAATTAGAGGTCATAGTAGGTAGGGTAGAATAATCTTGAGGCCATGTAGGGGTTGACCAAGTTTTGTGGTTTTAAAAGAAAAGTAAATTAAAATGCCTAAAATCAATAAAAACTTTAGCGTTTTGCTGTATAAATAATGTTTCAATGAAATAAATGAATCCGAGAAGAATTTTTAACGATGAAGCAGTACATACGATGGAAAGAAAAATGGGGCGGAATAAATCACATCATTTTTTAAGTGGATAAGTAGATTCAAAGAGGAAATTATATTGATTTCATGAACCCGCTTTAGAGGATAAATGAACGTGCATAATTCTTATGGTTTTATTATTGTTTATTATGAATCGGGACGTTTAAGAACTTTTATGAATAGTTTGTTGCAAGTGGTATTTGTAGTTATCATCAATCATTTATGGAACAAGACTCATGAAAGAACTTTCTTTAATTATTAAAACTTTAGTCCCGAGACAAAGTACCAAATGTTTAAATGCAGCTTAATATACTGAATGTACAAATTATTATGCATTCGTATGTTATTATAGTGAAATATACAGTTTCTTTACTCATATTATTAAAAGTTAAATGAAAATATTTACATAATTCAGAAGGACAGTTTCTTAGACTTTATCTAATGTGAATTTTCTGATGACAATTTTCTAGAAAAATAATAATAACGAAATTAATTTAAATATATGAAGATATTTTGAAAAGGAATTTTAAAAAGTAGTTCTTATTCTTTATTTTTAATTAGCAGTAATTTTTAAACTATCAAAATAATATACTTATACAAGTTGCTTTTTATTCAACTAAAATTTTATCAAAAAGGGTTTTGTAATATATTGACATTTAAAGTCCCAAATATATGTTTGCTCTTAATATTAATAATTTTTATCCAGCTTGAATTTGACGTTCTTCTGATATACTGTCTATAGCGTCCACAAAAATTTGTGAAAAGAAATTATCTCCATGAGCACCACGAGAAACTTTCATCTTAATAAATGTCTTTTGTTTTAAAATAATCAGTAATTTTCCAAGTGACAAATTGCCAATATCAAGTTACGTGATTTGTATTTCGTTTCGTATTGTCTTGCTCTTAAAATGTAGTGATATTAATTTCACATGCGGTTATAAAAGAAAATAAGAATTTATTGTAATACCCTATAATTAATGCAATAACATGAAATATGTAATTATTATAATACGACTTAAGCTTACAGTTGACGAAGCACACACACAAAAAAAAATCCTTGAACGTTTCAGACTGATCAAGTAGAGATTTGAAGTGAAATGAAAACATTGCTAAACAATATAAAACTAACGCTTGGAAAAACAGTCACAAAAAGACGGAATTGAATATTTAAAGAAAACAATCAATACCTAACCACAATTTACTTTTAAAATCCACAGTAAATTAATTACACTCAAAAGTTTTAAAAGCCTTTTAAAAAACATTTTGTTATTTAAATATGTATGCATACATGATTGAACACTACACAAATTAATGAAAAGTTTTTTCATGTAATTTGACATTTCAATTTTTAAACGTATAAATGTATTCAAGCTTGTTTGGACATATATAGAAGGCATTGTTTGCAGACATTTAAAAAGCATTCGGTACGCATAATAAAAACAAACTTTTTTTATTAACGTTTGTTGCAAAAGACATAAAATAATTTTCATTTAATTTTTGAAAAAAGTGTTTCGGAATCTAATCTCTTTGGAATTCTCCGGGAAGTTTATCCTTTGTTAAGAGTTACAAAGAAAGCATCAAATCCTTAACCTTTGTTGGCTTACGGCGAGTTGCCTTTAAAACTACCGAGAGTGCTTAGTTCTTTTCTCAAATGAAATTCGAGAATTTATCTCAAGGCAACAACATTTATTTATAGAAATTTTCTTTTTTTCCCTTTTATTGTGAGGAATTTCGAGACAGTTTGTTCTTTGCACATAAGCTTCTAACACATGTGTGTATCTTTCAATTGTTTCGATAGCTTTTTTTTTTCTGACAATACCCATAATGGCTGTCTATCTTTGAAATATTATTCAATTATTTATGAAGAAACAGTTTGGAATAAAAAACACAAATTTTTTTATCTGTTATACAAAGTCCAATTTATCCAAAACATTTAAAACTTATTATAATTTTTTCGATATGTTTAACCTTTTTTAGCAATGTCAAGCACTTTTTTTAACTAAGGCCTCAGGAAAAAGGAAGAAAACTCCTCATTTTCGAGGTTTTTTTAATTTCTGTATAATTTATGCAGTTTTATTCATATTTTTTTCATGTCATTTCTTCTCTTTTATGTCTGTAAATTATTTCTCAATGATGTGCAGATTATTTTTTATCAAAAAAATAGTATTTATTTTTTTGATAAAAAAATAATTGTAACCGAAAGAAAATTATTATTGGAATTCTAAGAAAAAATAATTTTTTTAAATGTGGAAAATGAAATGGGACTGTTGTTTAATCCAATGAAAGTAAGAGTTATGTAACCAATTTAATCGCTGCGTTAGTTTAAAAAAAGAAAAAAAAACAGTTTTTAGTAAGAAATAAAAAAAAATACTCACATAATGGATTATTTATCTATTATATTAAAATGACGTGTAGAGAAATACTACTAATTTTAAACATCTTATGAATATAAAGAATTTTTTTTTCTAAGTTTAATATTTTTATACATATGTCTATCTATATTTTATGCTTTTATTTTAGTATACATTCTATAATAAGGAACAAGAAATTATGTCAAGAACGAATTCTTAACTATTGTGTTCATAAAGGTTTAGTTAAATACATATCCTTGTTCGAAATGAAAGTAGTGACAGAATACTGGTGTTTAAACAGGATGGACTTGATGCAGATTTATAGATTAATTTTGATGAGTTATGTGTACCCTCTTATCATTCTACAATAAAAACTACTATTGCTCTGGTTGGTTGGTTTACTTACTCTGGTTGGTTGGTTTACTCTATGTACATTGTGGTGCCAGAATGATTGTGAAATGACATGTGGTACAAGATATTCCGGACAATTAATGAGTCTGTAACGTTTTTGACGAATCACAAGTATAATGACCGAGTACAATAAGTTGAGATGTAGAACGAACACAAAATAAGAATTTATCTTTACATGTTTAAGTGTAATGAAAGCATGTCTAATTTAGACTATTGAAAAATAAAAATCGCAATTTTTACTCATATTATTCATTATTTTTATTAATTTTTATTCATATTAACTTTTTGTGTATTAAGTACATTCTAGGTAAATAATTATGATACCTTAATTGAATAGAAAGATAATCATAAATTAGTGATATAAAATATTAATTATATATTTTGAGGAAATTATTAAATTGAAGGAACTGATATCTATAGATATTTAAAATAAAAATATTTCATTATCCATAGTAACTAATTTTATCGTTATTATCTGATAAATTATTTTATTTTTTTATCTTCAAAAGCCAACATTTTTGTCAAATTTATTTGATTAATGGAAGAGAGCATAAAGTTACAACTGACTTGAATGAAAAAAGAGATAAATAAGCCTTTGTTCATAAATTTAATTTAATTTTTTAAGAGGTATATTTGAAGATTAATGATAATAGTCAAATTTTTTTCATAAATATCACACTGGAGGATGCTTTTTAAAAATAAATGAAGTCATTGTTATATAATTAAATAGCTGTTTTATATGAAAATTTAATGTTTCTTTTTGTTTAAATTTTTTTTAAATGATTAAATGATTATTAATGATTATTTTTTTCCATAATTTTTACTGACATTATTTATATTTTTTATAATATAATTATAATTAACTGTTAATTCTTCTTCTTTTTTTTTTTTTTTTTTTTTTTTACTTTTTCAAAATAAAATTGTACATTTCTCAACAAAAAGTAAACATTCAGATAAATTGTAGCATCAAGTATTGTGATGGATGTACAGGAACTTTAGGGTCCTTTACAACAAATGATTCAACTGAATAAATACTGTGCTGCTTGTGTGAAAAAATAAGTGATAATTTAACATAAAACACAGTATTTTTAAACAATGCACCATAAAAAGTATACTTTACCATGTGTGACCATAATTTTGTCCTGGTTAGGGGTTCGTTGCGCAATCCAAAAAGTGCGGCAAGCAAATAAAACTACATTCCAAATTTGCAAATTTTTGCGGAAAAAAGGTAGTTTGGGTCCCGTAACTCTTGAAATGATTCATGAATAACATTAATCCTCAGGAATTTTCTGGAGAATTTGGCCTTTGCTTGAAGTGTTTGTAGTATGGTTCTGAAGCACTTTTCACGTTTTACCTTGGAATTTGAAACATTTGTATATCCAATGGCTGTAAATACTCGTAGTGTGTTGATCAATTCCTTCTTCTTGAAGTTTCTCATATTTATCGCTTTTGGCATTTTCCCATGACTATTGAGCTGTAGAGTGCTTCTTATTGTATTTGGAATACTTAATTCTTCATTTATACCTACAATTTTCAAACTTTGATATATTCTGTTGGTTATTGAATATGATAGTGATTCTTGTAAAATTTGGAATACTTCATTCTTCATTTACGACTAATATTTTCAAACTTTGATACATTCTTTTGGCTATTGAATGTGATAACGTTTCTTGTACAATTTGGAATATTTCCTTCTTAATTTGCGACGACATTTATCTTACTTTTGTGCATTCTTATAGAGATTCTTGAACAATTCATTTTTCATGAAGTTCTTGATATATGCTATTGCTGCATTCATACGGCTATTTGAATTTTGCCTTTCTTGTAGTATTCCAATCAATTGCTTCATATATCTCTTGCATTATTAAACATTGGTAGATTCCTAACTTTATTCACCCGTTCTCCAATGCTCATACATGATAAGTTGAAATTTGATGAACAGATTCCTGTTTTGTTAGAGATGTTGTCTCACTCTTACGTTAACTTGATAAATTCTTAAAGCTTTTGTTCATTTTTATTTTAAAACTACAATTCTGGCGAGAGACGCTAACAGTAAATATGAAATACCTTATAACTGAGCATGATTACGTAAATAATTGATTGTCATTGAACGAATTAAAGAAAAATTTAAGGGCTCAGCATAACAGATGTATTTGGTACTTGTTTAAAAAAATCCTGCTGCAAACTCAGTAACTTCATCAAAAAACTGAACAGTTGATATCTCCAGAAATGTTTCTCAATAACTGCTGCATTAAATATTCTTAGATGTTGTTTTAATATTGCCAAGATTTCTCCTATAACTAATTTTAAATCAAGTATTCATTCTTATTGCGTGATCAATTTTGATTACTCAATATAAATTTTATTTTCACGTCGAGAAATATATTTCCTTTTAGTTTTTAAAATCCACGTATGGAAATAATTACAAAAAGTTACCAAAAAAACTGGTAAAGAGGAATTCTGAAGTTACTGAGAAGAACAGTTTTACGATGATAATAAACTGAACTAACTTAAATGTACAGAGAAATGAAAAAACAAATTATGAACGATTTCGAAAATATTTCTAATGTTTCAGTAAAAATATGCTTCCTATATTTTTTTTATTTTTCAAATATCTATATTTTAAAATTTCTAAAAAAAAACTTTCTTTTTAAAATATATTTAAAAAAAAAAATAAATAAATAAATAAATTTATAAATAAACCTCTGAAATTTCTTAGGAAAAGTTTGAAATCGGTATTATGTATATTTCAAAATATCATATAATAACATATCGCATTTATACCATCAAACCTAAATAGATATGTATACTTTCTGAGACTTTCTATAGCATGGAAAGAATAAAATATTATATCCAAAAATACTCAAGCTGCTATTTCTTATTAAAATAAGAAAGCCACAAATACAAGAAACCATATTTTTTATTACATGTGCTACATAACATAATTGAGAAATAAATTTTTATAATTAAGATTTAACTCATTTCTTTAATATACAAAATTTGCAAAAATAATTGAATATATATAGATATATTTCAAATAAAATATATTCTATTCAGTTTTCATGGATGCTGGATTTGGAACCATAATAACCAAATCAGAGAATCAATGGCTATTCAACGAGATCATTATTATCTTATACCAATCTGACTGGGCACGACGGATGCTTGTCTGGTGTCATAAAATTCAATAATGAACCATGCAGTGAATCCGTCAGTTCTGGTTTATTCACGCGAAAAGGAAACTTGCATGTATGAAACGATACCCTCCAAACGGTTTCAAACTTCCCACCCAAATGGTTATGATCAGTCGATGTAATTCGATATTAAATATTTCTGTCAAAGTAATATATCAGTGGAGATAAGATCTCGTGGTGGATTGGGAGCACATGGATGTGTACACTTAAATAAATTTTATTAAATTATTCTTCTCGTTGTAACATGAAAATAAACAATTCTAATCCATAAGCATATGAATCCAATATTTATTTAGAAACATTTTAAAATCTTTTTGGCTTAAAGCTTGATGTTAAAAACTGTATTTTATCAATGTGAAAGACATATATCTTTAATTTTTATGTATTATGGTGTATGTACGTATGGTGTATGTATGGTATTTTATGTATTATATATTATTTTTATGGTGTATGAACCAAATTAATTTTAGTTGAAATTATTTTTGACATTTTTTTTATATTGCAATAAAGAAAAATAAATCACAATTCAACCCTGGTAATCCTAACAATCATCATTATATTAATATCAAAATATATGAGATTATCAATATATCACACATCATATAATATCATAATTTGTGATAATTCAATTCTGGTAATCCTCACAAAATGCGATCGAGAAATATTTTGAACTCACTGAATAAGTTTCAAAAAAAGTTAATCATTCAACTAGTGTAAGAATTAAACTTTTTTTAGTTGAAATTCATTTTGACATTTTTTTAATTTTTTTTATTTTGCAATATAGAATAATAAATGAGAATTGAACTCTGGTAGTCCTCAAAATATCCATTTTTAGAGATGCTTTAAATATTGGAAAAAATGGAAGTGTTTTTATAAATAAATATTTTTAATATATTTTGGAAAGTTTGAATGATTTCGATGACTTCTTTTTGTCATTTGGATGTTTTCTGTCAAATTTTATAACTAAAATACAAACAACAATTAATTTTAATAACATTAAAATATTTCTTTTTTTTTTCATCTATTACAATAAAACCTTTCGGGAATTTTCATACAGATCATGAATAATTGAAAAAAAAGTAATAATACTAGTTGAAAATCTGCGAGAAACAAATAGATCTGCATTCCATTATTATGTACCCAAATTTCCCAACGGTGCATCCTCCAGAATTCAGACCTTCCCGGGGTCAATCTTTCGCTACGCCAAGAAAATCCGATGCATTGTTAAGCAGGAAAATGCTGGAAAATACGGAATCAATTTTGGGGAGTGTTTCTCAAGCAAATCTATCGAATGCTTGAGTGTGTGGCTTGTCTGGGTGGGTCGAGGGGGGAGGATATTTGAATATTCTTTCATGTCGAGAAGTCTCAAAACCGATGGCATTGAAATATCCCTCCTGCGACGCATAACCACAGTCGAGACATACTTTACCCAAACTAAAAAATTTACCATTCTTCACCACCACTGATAAGGACGTATCTGAATAACTTTGATATTTTCCTGTGGTATCGATTCGTTATAAGCGTTGGTGGATTTCATCCTACTCTATTTCATACTATAGGTTCCCAAACGACGTCCGCGTATTTGTACGTTGATCTGCTGTATTTTAATGATTTTCTTTGGATCTTTGATTGAGATCTTGAATAAATGTTGATTTATTTCGTTATTTATACTTGAAAGAGATATAACCTTTGATTAATGTATACTCATTACTATTTTAGTTTGGTGATTAGCATTTGAAACTTTACTAGAGAACGTGTTGCGATGAGACATGCCATGCGAATATAAGTTCTGTGATAATTTATAAATATTTTTTGAGTTTTGTAACGCAATTTATGATATTTAAATCATAGGATAAATTAATGTAAAAGATTTAAGGATTTTTATGTTTAGTATAATTCATTTAAGTGTTGGAATTGAGAACATTTATTAAGAAAAACTCTTCTAAATGATAAAATAAGTTTTTTAAATTGTGTTATTATTTGTTTTCGATAGATTATATTTATCTTCGTCTTTTAACACTAGATACAATAGATTTTCCCGTATTATATATTGGGAAATTAATATAAATATTAATTTACAATCATTTTGTACACGATTGATTACATTTGCAGATAAATAAATACGCAATGTCATCATAATACGCAAATAAGTACGCAATAAATTTCCAATGCTATTTTGCGAAAATGAGCAAAATACATAAACTGATGTTATCTTAATGTTGTGCAATTTATTTTTTTTTTATCACTGGAAGATGCTTCTAAAATTTAACCATCATGTAATGAATAGGCTACAGTAATGTAAAGGTTATACACATTTGGAAAGAAATGACAGCAACATATTCCACAAATATTTTTAAATTCGCTAATTTAATTTGAACGCAAATCAAGTTTTAAAGTTATATTGAAATTAAAAAAAATAAATAAATTATCTTTTTGATGTAATGAAAAATCTTGAAATACGAATGTTTTTTCATGTTAAACCTGATAAGATTTCAGTCCGTTTAAAAACAGTGTTAGAAGGCAAAATTGTTTGAAATGTACTTATACTTATGTAAACAATCTGTTATAATATAAATGTGTGATAAGAAAATAAAAGCAATATATCTCATAAACATGTTTAAATTCGCTAATTTAATTATAACGTAAAGCAAGAAATATGAAGTTAAATAAATTTCCTTTTTTATGTAATGGAAATCCTTGAAAAACGAATGTTTATCAAGTTAAACTGCTGTGAATAATATTTAAGTACTTCAGTTTAAGAGAATGCTTGAAATAAAATATTTTTAAGTTAATGTGAATCCTTTTATAAACTGTTTTCAAAGTAATTTCAATTAACTTCACATTTTTTAGCTGATGTTAATGTGAATTTTGCATGACTGAATTTAGAAAATAATTCTCCGGGGAATTCGAGTCCAAAACACTTTTTCTAATGTGATTGTTCATGGTACATGAAATGATCATTTCAAAATCTGAAAGCGGAAGTGGCATCAAAATTAAAACACTAAACGCTTTCAATTTTTAGTCAGATTTATTTTTTAAAGAAATAAATAAAAATAAAAATATGGCTTTAGAGTAGGAAGAAAGTTGTCTGATATATTTGAAGTTTGGACGGTTTTCCTCTAATGAGATTTAAAGAAAAAAGATTTCATCACCTTAAAGTAGTTGATGATTATTTTACGATGCTTTCGTTAATGAGAGAGCGATTAAGTTCGCGCAACCGACGACGTTCTTATGATTCGAGTAATGAAGTCGGATTAAAACAGGGGGCGGCTTGCTTAAGAAAGTAAAGTTTGGCTTCAAGAAGAATAACAGAAAAATACTTCTCGCATGGGACATAATGATGCGGTATTTTGGGGGGAAAAAGGTTGAAACAGTTTTCTGAAAACATTAAAAAGCAAATAATGTTCTTTTTTTATGTTTCGTATTTATTTTTATTACTTTCACTTAGAATGCGCAAATTCCGATTTATTTTTAATTTTTAATTTTCTGTTGATGACGCTTTTATTCCTGCTAATTAAGTTCAATATTTATTTTGAATATTACGTTTTTTTATTGTTACAATATCTAGTTTATTTGATTATGCTGCTAAAAATTCGTTACTATTTGTAATAAAAAATTTTTCAAGGTTTAATGGAAAATAATTATTCCATTAATGTTAGGCTTATAAAATCATAAATGTTAATCTGTAAATATTTTATTAATATATTCAGTGCGTTGAACAAGATGTTAAAGGGCTAGTTGAATTCTGTACTTTAGGAAAATTAGTTCCGCAGAGAATTCTCACGGTTCTTTTTTTTTATTACCGGAAGCGGCCGTAGTATCATAAGTGGTATTGAAGGGAAAGTATGTAGCTTGGTAGGTACCTATATACCAAGCAATATGAAAAGAAACCATATGTATCCAATAAGTCACATCCAAAAAAATTTGATATACGAACTCACATAAAACTTTTTTTAACCTCATTTACATTTTAACATTTTTTTAATTATTAAACTTAATATTAACCCTTTGTAATTGGGGCGAAGTGGATCCACCTCCCCGTGGTGCCCCCTGGTAACGTCACTTAAGACGGCTAAGAGGTGCGCAAGTCTCCGTGGGACGTGTTCGGTTCGCTCTATAGCGTGGCGTTCATTCCTTGGAGTAACAGTAAGCCCAGTTCAGGGCAGCCATAAGCGGTGGGGGTGTTGTACTTATTACATATCACGCTATCCGTGGAGCAGGATAAGGCGGTAACCAGGTAGCTCTGAGTAGATACTATCGTGCTTCTGGTCATTCAGCTACCGCAAGCCTTCAGGCAGCACGGGTTATACTTTTGAATAATATTCAATCTGAATTCCTTGAGTAAACTTCAAGGAACTCCACTCTTTATATGTATGTAAGTCATTTCTGGCATTTTATTCCTAAACATTAGAACCCTAAAACTTCTACATTAAATGTAATCTGCATAGATTTATTGCTCTTTTAAAATTGTCCAACCATTTCCTGATAAGTCGTTGAACGCATAACTCACAGTCATAAAATATAACGATCTTCAGATCTGCAGATATTCTTTACACTAATAGTTCTTGCATTCCGGCTCTTAATTACGTATGCACTCTCGGGATAGCAGGAGAATTGGTGCATTCAATAAAAAGTGCGCAACTGACAAGTCTTTGCATGAGGCACTGTTAATTGGATTGATAGAAAAGAGTGTCAAGATCTTAGCCAGATCTGACACTTGTGACATAACACATTATCTAACCAATCAGCCATTGAAACAAATCTGTTAATAAAATATAAAATTAAAATGCCATTCTTTCAACTCATGCAGTGCAATATAAGAGAAAAAGAGCTTAATTACAAATTAAAGATAAAACACAAAATTTATTGATATTAATAAGTGTATTATTACAGGGAGAAAATTAATTATTTATAAACGCTTTTTGACGGAACGAAGCTGCTTAAAATCTAGCATTGCTAGTCTAAAAGTCATTTAAATGGTAAAAGTGAATAACTGAAGCGACTCTGAAATTGAGACGAGAGAACTGGATTTTGAGAGGAAAATCCAATTTAGAATAGGGGAGAAGACAACAGAGAAGTCGGAAACTATTTGCAGAAAATGTAGTTGGACAAATATTATTTGCTTAGATTCAGAAGTAAAAGTAAATACGTTATTGGACATCAATAAATATTAAGTTAAGACGAAGTGCTGTTTGTTTTTTTGGTAGATTAAACATAACTTTCATGGACTTGTCTTCGTGGGCAAGAACACAAAAATTAGAGGTCACAGAAGCTAGAGGAGAATAATCTTGAGGCCGTGTAGGGGTTGAGAAAGTTTTGTAGTTTTAAAAGAAAAGTAAATTAAAATGCCTAAAGTCAATAAAATATTAAAATAAGCGTTTTGCTATGTAAATAAGGCTCCAATAAAATAAATGAATCAAAGAAGTATTTCTACCGCTGAAACATGTCATAAGATGGAAACGAAAATAGGGCGGAATAAATCGATTCAGTTTTTAAGTAGATAATTAGATTCAAAGAGGAAATTACGTTGATTTAATGAACCATCTTTAGAAGATTAATGAACGTGCATAATTCTTATAGTTTTCTTATTGCTTATGATGAATGTGGACGTTTAAGATCTTTTATGAATTGTTTGTTGCAAGTGGTATTTGTAGTTATCATCAATCATTTATGGAACAAGACTTACAAAAATTTTTTTTATAAGAAATCTTTCAACCCGTAAAGAAGTTCTGAAAGTTTAAATACAGTTTAATATACTGAATTTACAAATGATTATGCATGCAGTTTTTATAATTATGAGAGATGAAGTTATTTAACTCATATTGTTAAAATTACACTTTATCTGTGAAATTTCTAATAAAATTTTTCTTGATAAATAATAACAGTTATATCAATTTAAATAATTGGTGATATTTTGAAAATAAATTAAAAAGTAGTTTATATTCTTCATTTTTAATTAACAATACTTTTTAAACTATATAAATAACATAATTATGCAAATTACTTTTCATTCAACGAAATGTTCTCAAAAAGGCTTTTCTAATAATTTTACATGTATTTAAAGTACCAAAAATTAGTTTTTTCTCATAGTATTAATAATTATTTTACGTGTGAATAAGATATTCTACTAGTTTATGCTCTGTGACATTCACAAAAAAGGTGTGTAAAGAAAATAATACCATGAGGATCTTTCATCTTAAAATAAGATTTTATTTAAATAATTACTAAATTTCCACTTGACAAATTGGCAGTATCAGGTCACCTGCTTTGTATTTCATTTTAGATTACCTTGCTTTTAGAATGTTAGTATATTAATCTCACGTGTTGGTTTCTAGGAAAGCATGTTTTTATTGTAATAAGATTGTAATAATTTTAATACGATATAAGTTTACAACTAACGAAGTAAAAAAAAAAAAAAAAGAACAACAACAATTGGACACAATTTACCTTTAAAATCTACAGTAAATAAATTACACTCAAAAGTTTTAACCGCTTTATGAAAACATTTTGTTATCTTAACACATATGCATATGTGATTGAACGCTACACAAATTAAAGAAAAGTTTTTCCATGTAATCTGACATTTCAATTTTTAAACGTATACATGGATTCAAGCATGTTTGCCTATAAAGCATTGTTTGCAGACATTTAAAAAGCATTCCGTGCTCATACTAAAACAACCTTTTTTAATCAACGTTTGTTGCAAAAAGCATGAAATAATTTTCATTTAATTTTTGAAAAGGTTTTTCTGAATCTAATCTCTTTAGAATTCTCCAGGAAGTTGATATTTTGTTAAGAGTTACAAAGAAATCATCAAAGCCTTAACCTTTGTTGGCTTACGGCGAGTTGCCTCTAAATCTACCGAAAAAGCTTAGTTCTTTTCCCAAAAGAAATCCGAGAATTTCTCTCAAGGCAACAACATTTATTTATAGACATGTTCTTTTTTTCCCCTTTTTATTGTAAGGAATTTCAAGACATTTTGTTCTTTGCAAACAAGCTTCTAACACATGTGTGTATCTTTCAATTGTTTCGATAATGTTTTTTTTTTCTGGTAATACCAATAATGGCTATCTTTGAAATATTATTCAATTATTTATAGAAACAAGCATTAAAAAAATGTTCCGAATAAAAAGCACAATTATTTTTTTCTGGTATACAAAGTCCAATTTATTCAAAACATTTAAAACTAATTAAGATTTTTGGGTTTGTTTAGCAATTTTTAGCAATGTCAGGCCATTTTTTTTAACAGGCCTCAAGAAAAAAGAACAAAATTCTTTATTTAATGTTTTTTTTAATTTTTTTTATTTATGTATAATTTATGCAGTTTTAATCAAATTTTTTTTCGTGTCATTTCTTCTTTTTTATATCTGTAAATTATTTCTGATTCAAATTATTTCTCAATGATGTGCAGATTATTTTTTGATCAAAAAAATGTAATTGAAAGTAAATTATTATTAGTATTCTAAGAAAAAAATAATTCTTTTAAATGTTGAAAATGAAATGTGGCGGTTATTTAAACCAATAAAAGTTAGAGTTATTTAGCTACTTTAATAGCTGCATTAGTTTAAAAAAAAAACCTAGTATTTAGTAAAAAATAAACAAGTAGTAATGTAATGGATTATTTATCTATTATATTATATTAAAATGAAGTGTATGAATGTAAAAATATGTATTTGTATCTATATTTTAAATATTTATTTTAGTACACATTCCATAATATTGAACAAAATATTATGTCAAGAAAGAATTCATGTCAAGAAGAATTCTTTACTTTTGTGTGCATATACGTTAGGTTAAATAAATATTTTTAACGAAATCAAAGTAGGGACAGAGCAAAAATTATGGTGTTTAAACAAGATGGACATGATACATTTTTATAAATTAATTTTTATGAGCTATGTGTAACCCTGCCATCGTTCTACAACTTGGGGTTGCTCGTTGTACATTGCGATGCAAGATTGACCGTGAAATAACAAGTGGCACAAGATATCCTGGACAATTAATGAGTCGATAACAAATGAGCCGAATCATAAGTATAATGACATCTACAAAATAAATATGCGGGTTGAATTTTCATTTTTAAATGCACAGAGAAGACCAATTGAAAGAAATGTATCTCAGTAAGTTGTAACAATCCTTACCTTTAACAAACAGGTTTAACTTTTTACCATGCCACCTATGCATTATATATTTCATATCATATATGCAATATAAAGATATGTATTATTAAAGCTTTAAATCAATAAATTATTACCGTTACATAACATAACAATTCTGTATCGTCCATGTGGCAATGTTTTACGTTTTTATTTAAAAATATTGAGTTTAAAAAAACCTTTGTCCATAAGTCACCAGGTATATTTTAATTATATGTATGTAGTTAAACTACACTCATGTCCATAAATTAAGGATAATGAAGTTAATGAATTAAGGATAATGAAGACAGAAGCAAAACAAATTTGACTTATTTGTAAAGTCTATTTATTAAACAAAAGGTAGAGAGCAAAAAAGACGCTATATGTTTGACATAATTAATAAAAATTGCGATTTTTACTCCCTGGAGCAAATTTCAAAAAAGAACCTATTTACAAAAAACAGTATACCATGGTTAGTATGATGGTTAATATGGAGTATGTCTCCCGGACGATGAAATACAGGCCTTACAACGCCTAGGCATGCTAAGTATCAAATTATCAATCTGATCTTGGGGAATATTACACCACTCATCAAGCAATGCACTCTGAAGTTCCGGTTGACAGGTGGGAGGGGGTTGACGGGCTGCAATTCGTCGGCCAAGCATATCCCACACATGCTCTATTGGATTCAAGTCCGGTGAGTATGATGGGAATCCATACGGGTGATATCCACCAATTGAAGGCATTCGTCTACAATGTTTGCACGGTGAGGACGGGTGTTGTCATCCATAAACAGAAATTCAGCACCCATGGTGCCCCGAAACAAACGTACATGTTGTTCCAGAATGACATCCCGATAGATGTGGCCTGTCATCGGTACACTCTGAACATGCAAGTCAGTTTTGGAACCAAGATTAATTCCTCCCCAAACGAGCCATCCTGCAGCACCGTAACGGTGTCGTTCGATGGTGTTCTCTTGGTGGTAACAAGTACCTGGCGCTCTCGATATGAAAGTCCGGCGAGAATCAGACTGCAAACTAAACCTGGACTCGTCGGAAAACATCACACCAGACCAATGTTGCGGTGTTCACAATGCATGCTCTCTACTACAGGTTAATCGCAGGTGACAGTGAGTTGCGGTAAGTGGAACACATCTGACAGGCCTACGAGCATATAGACCAATGTGCCCTAAGCGTCTGTACACGGTCTGCGTTGAAACTGCCGTACCGGTTGCTGAAGAGAGCGGACGAGACAGGTCTGAGGCTGTACTCCGTCTGTTTCTTTTGGCAGTAACTGCTAAATACCGCTCCTCATTCGGCGTTGTAACTCGGGGGCGTCCTGGGCTGTAACATCTACTCACATTACCATCATCTTAGAATCTTTGCCAAAGCCTGGAGATAACACTCTGGGCGATTCCAAGTTCCTTGGATTCTTCCAGCTGGGTACGTCCACATTGCAGTCGTTCGATAATTCTACCACGTAAAAAATCATCGAAATGCTTCCTTTGTGCCATAACTATGTGTTTATTGCACTGAAAGGCTTTTAAAGCGCTTGTGAACAATTTTACTTCTTTGCCACCATTCCTTATATACCCCTCTCTTACACTCTCGTAATTGTGACGTACTATCCGCGCCATCTGGTGGTTTCCAGTAATTTGCATACTCTTCTTCAAGATGTGTGTGATAATTCTATAGGTGAAATTTTTATTTTAGAGTTCAATTTCTGTGTGATTCGGAATTATCCTTAATTTATGGACATGGGTGTATACAGAAAAATATTTAACGTAAAACCAACGAAAATTATATTAATTACTACACTGATAGAGTTGATTTATAATTTTTTAAATATTGGCACATATAACAGTAAGTTTGATATATTTATTTTATTTTAAAGAAATAATGATCAATTTCATCATCAAGTGCTTTTTTCAATAGTCATTATTGATTTCTGTTAGCTTTTTTTTGGAATTTATCTACGAAAAGAATCTATTAAATGTATAAAATAAAATTATAAATGTTACATAAATATTGATTTTTATAACAAATTGATTTACGTATACTTCGAATATAAGGCACTCTTTTTTTTATATTGATATAGAGTTCATTTTTCGCAAGTAATGCAAAAGTAGTGAAACAGTTTTACTTGTACAACTTGCTTATGATAAATTTCACCTTTAATAAATTATTTTTCAAATGTAAGTCACACATCCTTATACCATAACATTTTATTAAAATGTTTTTTAAGTGAATTATTTACAATACATAAATTTTTCATTGACAAAAATATGAATTTAAATGAAGAATTCTTTCTAATCGTACAATTAATTTTTAGTCAACATAAATTCTAATTTAACGTCGAGAAATTTATTTCCTATTAGTTCTTAAGACCCACGTATCGAAATAATTACCAAAAGCTGCCCAAAGAGTTGGTGAAAAAGAATTCATAAATTACTGAGAAAAAGAGTTTACAATAATATTAAGCTTATCTAACATAAATTTATAGACACATTAACAAGAGTTATAAAAGTTTTAAGAAATATTTTTAAGGTTTTAGTAAAATTATGTTTGCTAGACTTTTTACCTCTCAAATATTTATATGTAAAAAGTTCTAAAATATTGAGAATGTAAATTTCTTTTTTGAATATGTTTTGTAAATTGCGACAAAAATAAAATTGCATTGTAAAAATAATTTCTGAACTTTTCGTAAAAAAATTTAAATTCGGTACACACACACACATACATTGGGTACATATATATACACACCGAATAATACATATTTCAATATATATAATAACATATCGCGGGGGGCCGGCCGGCGACCAAAAAGAACAGAAATATTAATGTGAATATTTTTAAGACTTTCTACAGAAAGGAAAAATCAAGAACCATATCTAAAAATATTCAAACTGTTATTTTATATCACGATAAAAAAACCCGAAAGAAACGATATTTTTCATTATATGCGCTACATAACATAATTGAGAAATGAATTTTTATAATTGCAATTTAACTCATGTCTTTAATATACAAAATTTACTAAAATAAATAAATATATATAGATATATTTCAAATAAAATATATTCTATTCAGTTTTCTCGGATGCTAGAATTGGAACCATAATAACCAATTCCGAACATCAATAGCTATTCAACGAGGTCATTATTATCATACACCAGTCTGACTGGGCACAACGGACGCTTGTCACTTGTCATAAAATTCAATAATGAATCGTGCAGTGAATCCATCACTTCTGGTTTATTCACGTGAAAAGGAAACGGCCATGTATGAAATGATACCCTCAACACGGTTTCGAACTTCCCGCCCAAATGGTTATGATCAGTCGATGTTATTCGATATTAAATATTTCGGTCAAAGTAATATATTAGTGTAGATAAGATCTCGTGGTGGATTGGGAGCACATGGCTGTGTGATGATTTCAAATTCATAATAATATTAAAATACTATCGTGAAGTATCTTGAAAACATTGAATAAGTTAAAAAGAGGTAATTCTTTCAACTAATATATGACTAAAATTATTTTCAGTTGAAATTCTTTTAGACATTTTTTTTTTTTATTTTGCAATAAGATTCAATTCAAAGTGCTGTTCCAAATAAATATTTTGAATGTATTTTAGAAAGTTTGAATGAATTTCGATTATTTCTTATTGACTTTTAAAGGTTATTTGTCAAATTTCATAAATAAAATGCATACAACAATTTATTTTAATAACATTACATTTTTTCTAGGAAAAGATTTTCCATCTATTACATAAACGTTTTTCGTTATTTTCATGCAGCTCATAAATAATTGGAAAAAAAAACAGATAATAATAGTTGAAAATCTGCGAAAAACAAATAGTTCTGCATTCCATTACTATGTACCCGAATTTGTCAGCGGTGCATCCTCCGGAATTGAGATCTTCCCGTGGCCAATCTTTCGCTACGCCAAGAAAATCCAATGCATTGCTAAGCAGGAAAAAATGCTGGAAAATACGGAATCAATTTTCGGGAGTGTTACTCGAGCAAACCTATCAAATGCTTGAGTAGGTGGCTCGCGTGCGTGGTTTGGGGGGGACGAAGGACATTTGAATATTCTTTCGTGTCGAGAAGTCGCAAAACCCAATAGCACTGAAATATCTCTCCTGCGACGAATAACAACTGTCGAGATATACTTTACCCAAACTGAAAATTTTACCATTCTACAGATAAGGACGTATCTGAATAATTTTGATATTTTCCTGTGGTATCGATTCGTTTTAAGTGTTGGTATACTATTTCATCCCATAGGTTCCCCAGCGACGTCTGCGTATTTGTGCGTTGATTTCCTGAATTTTAATGATTTTCTTTGGATCTTTCATTGAGATCTTGAATAAATGTCGGTTTCTTTCGTTATTTATCCTTGAAAGAGAGAACTTTTAATTAAGGTTTACTCTTTATTGTTGTAGTTGCTAATTATAATTTGAAACTCTACTATAGCGATGAAAAATAAAAATAAAATATAAGTCCTGTGATAATTTATAAATGTTTTCAGAGTTTTACAATGCAATTTATGTTATATAAATTATATGATAAATTATTGTAAATGATTTAATAATGTTTTATACTTAATATAATTCATTTAAGGGTTAGAATTTAGTACATTTATTTATAAAAAAGCTTCCAAATGTTAAATTATGTTCTTTGAAGCTTGTTATTTGTTTTCGGTAGATTTTATTTATCTTCGTATTTTAACACCATATATTTTTCCTTATTATACACTGGAAAATGATTATAAATATTAATTTATACTCATTTTCCTTTCGGTAAATTTATACCCATTTTCCACTCGAACCCCATTTCCCAGCGATCGATTAAATATGCAGATGAATATATAAATTGAAATTCTTATTGACATTTTTTACTTTGAAAAAAATAATAATAAATGAGAATTCAACTCTTTTAATTTTCAAAATACTCATGTTTAGAGATGATTTAAAACTCGGGAACTTTATTATAAATAAATATTTTGAATGAATTTTAGAAATTTTGAAAGATTTCGATTTTTTTTTTTTTTTTTTATTTAAGTGTTTTTTGTCCAATTTTATAAATAAAAAATTTTAAAAAAAGAACAATTTATTTTCATAATTATTTTCATCATTATTTTTCCAGAAAAAGATTTTCCATTTATCACATAAACGAATTTCGAAATTTTCTTGCAGATCATGAATAATTAAAAAAACCGATAATAATAGTCGAAAATCTGCGAAAAACAAACAGATCTGCATTCCATTATTATGTACCCGTATTTCCCAACGGTGCATCCTCCGGAATTGAGATCTTCCCGTGGCCAATCTTTCACTACGCCAGGAAAATCCAATGCATTGCTAAGCAGGAAAATGCTGGAAAATACGGAATCAATTTTCGGGAGTGCTTCTCGAGCAAACCAATCAAATGCTTGAGTAGGTGGCTCGTAGGGGTGGGGGTAGGGGAGGAATTTGAACATTCTTTCGTGTCGAGAAGTCCCAAAACCGAATAGCATTGAAATATCTCTCCTGCGACGAATAACCACTGTCGAGACATTCTTCACCAAAACTAAAACTTTTACCATTCTGCACCATCACTGATAAGGAAATATCAGAATAATTTTGATATTTTCCTGTGATGTCGATTCGTGTTAAGAGTTAGTAGATTTCATCCTACTCTATTTCGCCCTATAGGTTCCCCAACGCATATTTGTTCCTTGGTCTGCTGTATTTTAATGACTTTCTTTGGATCTTTGATTAAATGTTGATTTCTTTCGTATTCATACTTGAACGAGGGAACTTTGGATTAAAGCTTACTCATTACTGTTGCAGTTACTAATAAGAATTTGAAACTTTGCTATAGAACGTTTTGCGATGAGATATGCCATGCAAATATAAGTGACGTGATAATTTATAAATATTTTTGGAGTTTTGCAATGCAATTTATAACATATAAATATTATGATAAATTATTGTAAATAATTTAATAATGTTTTATTTTTAATATAATTCATTTAAGGGTTGGTGTTTAGAACATTTATTAAGAAAAATTCTTCCATATGATAAAATAAGGTTTGTTATAATTTGTTTTCGATAGATTATATTTATCTTTGTATTTTAAAAACAGCTGTAATAGATTTTCCCGTATTATAAGGTGGATAATAATTATAAATATTGATTTATAATCATTTTGTGCAGGATTGATTACATTTGCAGATCATTAAATATGCAAAATTAAAGAATATATTTATTTTTGCAATTGAAAAACATTTCTTTGTTATATAAATTAATTTCCATTGTTATTTTTCGAAGAATTCAGTAAAATGCATTAAGTGATATTAATTTATTGTTGTAGCCTTTTTTTCTCAAGGGAAGATTTTTTGCACTTCATTCTCAAGTTTGACAGCTGTTAACCCAAGTACATAATAATAACCCAACACTCAAATTTAACAGCAGACAAGCAATAGTGTGGTAATCATGTTACATACAATTAACGTTTTGTACTACTGAGAAAAACCTGTCACTCCAATCTAATAACAGATATTCGGTATCATATATAATGAGACTATTAGCGAATGTCTGTGCGACCTTCACAGGTCGAAACAACTACAGATTGAATATGAACTATACCATGAGTTGTTCCATTGTGACTGGTGATAGACCACGAACTGAGAAATGTCTACTTCAATGAGAAATGAAGGAAGCTGACTCCCCCTCTTGGCGGATTGTCTTAAAAGGAGGTTTTTGTTGAAAAAGAGCGGGAGTTCTGCGACGAGCCAACCGGAAATTTTATTTTTATTTTATTTCTGATTAAGTGGCTGAATAGATCAGAGTCTCCACCTGTTTTTTTTTTTTTTTTTTTTTTTTAAATAACCACAAGTAACCAAATAGCCAAACCTCCCTTATAAATACCACAAAATAACCATATATATATAGTGTTGGTGATAGACCACGGACACGAATGTCTACTCCAAAGAGAAGTGAGGGAAGTTGACTACCCCTCTCTTATCTTTTAAAAGGATTTTTTTTTTAAAAATGGGGAATGGACTAAAAGTTTTTATTATGATTGTTTCCTCTGTATTGACTAAATAGGCCTTCAAAATGAACCTCCTGTGGTTTCATTTATCACGCCGTGTGATAATTAAGGCCCGTCGCAGACCAGGCAATTAAATTCGACATAGACGCAAAAACTCCGACCTTAGACAGAACTGTACTTGTGATTTAATCGTGTATTTATGGTCAAATTTTATTTTTAATATTTATTTTTTTGTACAATAATATAGTGTTTTTAAATAAAAATTAAAGTGTTCCCATAAAAATGTCCTTTTTCTTGAAACCATTAAAGGTCTAACAAAGGCCGAGACGTTACAATGCATTCAATTGTGCTCAGGAGTATGCATGAAAGAGTCATGTAGGAGTAGAGTCAAGTAGGAGTAAAGTCAAGAGTAGAAGAAAAGCAAAATATGATTGTAATTGCATAAATCCATATAAAAATAACATATTCATTTTAAGTACCGTTCAACTATGAACCATTAAGTAGTATAAATCATAAACGAGCAATTATATACAATTTAGCAATTTTATAAAATTTAGCATTTATATACTCTACAATCTCCGCATCATTCATTTTTTAATTAAAATACTCAAAAAAAATAGCTCGAAAACTCTTTTGAAAAACATTTTAACACAATAATGTTCTTAGTTACGAACTTAGTTCTTAACACATTTCTTCTTTAGTAAAATTCATTAAGATTCATTAAGATGTTAGAATACATTTAAATTTTTAAATTATGGCACTCAAATTACCTTTTGTTAAACCAAACATGTTGAGCCAAATACTATGAAATAATCAAAAAATATAATTAAGTCTTTCATTAGATGATCATGTGAAAGGCGTAGGTGTATTGTACATGTTTTATGTTTTAACTAATCATAAAAGATCTTAAGATATCAGAACGTTAAAATTACGACTTCCATTGTAATTTAAAGCAATTCCTGAAATTGCATTTCCTACGGTAGGACTTCAAAGGAATCTGAAGGGCTCTTTATATTTCGGACGTTCATTACGCCAGAAAGCTTTTCAAACTTGAAGTGTTATTGAGCATTAATGGATTCATAAGCACTAAGAAGAACAGTTATATGCGTTATAAACGTGCATTTTTAAAGGGCTAATCACGGGTATTTTAAGTTTCAAATGATCCTTAAAACTTTTGAATTTCTATTTTTAAAATACTTATGATTAATTAAATAAATGCATCCATTCAATAGTTAACCTAATGTCAACATGAATAAAGAGATAATATTTGAATAATTTTACTAAGAACCTTTTGGAAATTGTACATTAAAATATTGATTATTGTTTCTTCATAAAATTCTCTATTTATCTATGATATTATTAAAATGTGACTAGATGATTATGTGACTTTTTGGAGTTCTTCCATGAATTTATTGAATATTTTTTTTATCAACTTACTGATTCATCATTCTATTCTCTTTCGTAAATAGGGGAACTTATGGTTTGGTTCACTGCATTGAATTTGAAACAAGTACATTAGATCAGAACAAGTCTCTCCAAACCATTTCAGAAAAAAAAAATTATACTCTAAGACACACACATGATCAATTAATAAGTCAAACATATATTTTAAACTGTCAAATTATAATAAATGTAATATATTACAATGTATTACAATGCTGGAATATATGTATAATAAAGTATGATCAGGGTGCTTAACTGATGAAAGCAAAATTAATGTTAAAACTGAATTACCATTTGCTATTTATAAAAATAGAAATTAAAACTGCTTTAAACATGCTTGGATTCCTTTAACATACTTCGTCTTTCAAGTAATTTTTGAGGTTTCCGTGGAATATCCATGAATCCATTTTAGCTGCTTCGTTGGTTTCTGATTTTTAGAGAATCCTTGTAACTATTTCACTTCTTCCTAATTTAGATTTTATAAGAACCTGTACTCAATAACTCGTTACTCAGATATATATATTATCAATGGAGAAGTAACGAGCAAAATTATTTCACAGATTTCAGACTTTCGTGGTCATATTGAAATAACAGTTAATGGAAGGCTTGATATTTTAGCAAAGGAAACAATAAATATGAATGTCAACGCAATGTTAACTGTATCTATTTGACATTAAAAAATATAGATATATAAACACGAAATAATTAATTTCAGGAATTCAAAATACTTCTCAACGTCAAAAAGGTATTTTCGGGAGCAGGAAAATTATCCCAGCTATTTTGCACTGCAAAAGAATTTTAAAAAATGTCTTCAATTGTGTTCTTACTACAGTCCAAAAGTGTCAAGGAAATTTCAGATGGCATCGTCATCGATTCAAGGTTGAGTTCAAAAACCTTGCAACAACGAGCAGGCCGAGTATCATCCCGAACATCTGCTCCTGCATTATACGAAACTTCAGCGGTCTTGTTGAAGAACGCTTTAAGTGGACTATCTATTTCCTGGGCTCAAGTTTGTGTTTAACCTTGTAGAAATAATATATCTGTTCTACATTTATTTAGTCGTAATTTTTTTTTTCCTGAATACTTTTTTAAGGTCTTACACGCATTTTTTTATTTAAATTCTGATTGTATTTTCTTTAACTTATATATTATAAGAAACACAGAATATTTTAACAACAGGAAGTAAATTTTAGTTTAAAAAAAAATAAGAAAAAAGGATACATTATGAAACAAGAGTTAATATTTCGAAATTTTAATTAGGGAATTTTATTGAAGAAACATTTAATAGCTTTTTGTAATGGTTTTAGTGATTTTAAAATTTCATTGAAAAGTTTTAATATGAATTTTACATTTAACAATTTGTCCGAATTCTTGGTAAGTATTTAAACGAATTTGGTCTCAATACAAGTAAGTAACTCTATTTAATTTTATACTGATTGGGTGTACTACAGAAAAAGGTTTTAATAGTTTTTTTTAGATGAATGTTTGTTAGTTGTTCGGAATCCACGTTACACTGCATGTATAGGTATAATTAGCCTAAAGTTTGCACAAAAAGACCTTCTTGCGACAAACCAAACCGATAACAAATCCAATCAAATTCCTGTAAGAAGAAAGTCACACACAGACTTGGACTTAGCGTAGCAGTTTTTATTCCGTGCAATATCAGCAGATATCTCTACAATCGTCTGTAGAGACTTTACTCTTCCTTAATTAATAAGAAAACCCCAAAATGCATTTCAAGAACGCATCCTTCTATCAAAAGAAATTGTTGTTGTTTTTTTTATTTATAGAATTTGACGGAAAACATTCTAATGTCAAAAATAAATAATCGAAATCACTCAATCTTTCGGAAATACGTTCAAAATATATATGTATAATAACACTTTGAATTTTTGCAATATTTAGAGCATCTGTAAACATGGGTGTTTTGAGGATTGAATTCTCATTTATTATTCTTTACTGCAAAGTAAAAAAATGTCAAAAAGAATTCAACTGAAAATAATTTAAGTCATGCATTAGTTGAAAGTTGATCCTTTTTTTTAAAACTTATTTAATGAGTTCAAAGCATTTCTCGATCTCATTTTGTGAGAAATACCAGAGTTGAATTCTCATATATTATGATATTAATATGATGTGTGATATATTAATAATCTCGTATATTTTGATAGCTATATAATGATGATATTGTGTATTACCAGAGTTGAATTCTCCTTTATTATTCTTCGTTACAAAAATAAAAAAAAAATATCAAAAAGAATTTCAACTGAAAATAATTTAAGTCATACATTAATGGAAAGATTAACCTATTTTAAACTTATTTAATGAGTTCAAGATATTTCACGATCACGTTTTATATTAAACAATACATATAATAAATACGCGAGATAATAAATAATAAGATAGTAGAAAATGTATTTCACTATACTCAAATTAATCATACAATCCATTGCTTTTGTGTCTATCCATTGACTTTTAATTGTATTGCATAATGAAATAAATTTAATATGATTTATTAAAATGACAGATATTTTAGTAGCTTGTAATCCATTTTTATATACTTTACTTAATTAGGAAATAAATTGTGTTCCGGGAAAATAAAGTGTGATTGCAATAAATGTTGGTAGGTCATAATTGGTTAAGTATCTTCAAGTAAAATCAATTAGCATGGATTATTTACGACCGATAAATGATACAAAGGCATTATAATAAATAGGGTATTAAAATGTTGTGTTCTTATTGTATAGAGCTTATATTAAGCACTAGAATTATGTTGATCTATAAATCGATATTATGTTCTACCGAAATATATCCCACATAACGAGATTAAGTCGTAATCGGTATTGCACCTTATAATAACTAGAACACATATGCATCAACCTAATAACGATTAATTAAATTTTATTAAATATTTGAAAGAATGAAGGAATATTTTAAAAATGAATGTTATAAAAACCACCTATGCATTCTTGTAGACTCTAAAAATGTGTAATAATGTGTTGATTAAAATAAGATATCATTATAATACTTCAATCAGATTATTAGTATCTGAGAAATTAAAGATACAGGTAGTTCAAATTGATGAAATACGATTTTTAACATGAAACTTTAAGCCAAAGAGATTTAAAAATGTCTCTATATAAACATCACTGATCAATAATTTAAATCAGAAACAATTTTCAGATCTAAAAAAGGAAAAATCGCATGAAAAAAATATGAATAGAAACTGCATAAAATATACATGAATAAAAAAAAAAAAAAAAAAATTGAAGAATCTTCTTCATTTTTCTTGAGACCTTAATTAAAAAAAAAAATGCTTGACAAATTAAAGTTTTGCTTGACAAACATTACAAATTAAAATTTTTCCAATAATACTCATCTAATATTTTATGTTCCACATAAAAATCCAACTCCGATTTGACTTAAACAGAATCGACGTCATACTTTAAATTTCCTATAAAATATTATTCGTATAAATGTACTGTGACAGTAATTATGACTTAAACTGAATTATTCATGTAGAAATCAATAAAGAAAATTGATTATAAGCTCACACATGCTTATCATATTTCTTACCTAATGCATTAGAGAACATACCACAGTCTCACGAGCCTTTCTACCAATCCAATTAACAGTGCCTCGTGCAAAGACTGTCAGTTGCGGACTTTTTATTGATGGCACCAATTCTCCAGCTATCCCACCAGTGTATGTGTAATTAAGTTCAGAAATCCAAGTACTATTAGTGTAAAGAATATCTGCAGATCTGCTGGCCGTTATCTTTTATGACTGTGAGTTATGCGTTCAATGATATCTCAGGAGATGGTTGGACAATTTTAAAAGAGCAATAAATCTATGCAGATTACACGTAATGTTGGAGTTCTAGGATTCTAATGTTTAGGAATAAAATGTCAGAAATGATTAACATACATATGTCAGAGTGGAGTTCCTAGAATCTTATTTAAGAAATTCAGATTAAATATAAATATCAAGTTACATAATTAAAAAAAATGTTAAATTGTAAAAAAAGATTTCAAACTGTGTTATGTGAGTTGATAGATCAAATTATTTTTCAACTTAATTAAAATAATTTAGTGTTATTAATGTGAATTATTCGATACATATCATTTCTTTTCCTATTGTTTGGTATATAGGTACCTACCAATCTTTGGTAGTTTTATACATAGTTCCCCTTCCATGGCACCTATACTATGGCCGCTTCCGGTACGAAAGACAAAAGAAACCTTGATAATTCTTCCGGAGACTAATTTTCCTAAAGATCTTTATTCAACAATACCTTTAACACCTTGTTCTGCCCGCTGAATATATTAATAAAATGTTTACATATTAACATTTCAAACTTTATAAGCCAAACATTAATAACATAATTATCTTCCTCTAAAACTTGAAAAATTATTATTAGAAATAAAAACGAATTTCTAACAGCATAATCAAGTAATTTAGATTTTGTAACAATAAAATAATGCACTATTCAAAATAACAATTTAACTTAATTATCAGTAATAAAAGCATCATCAGCACGACGTAATGAAAAGTAAAAATAAAAAGGAATTTGTATATCCTAAGTGAAAGTAATAAAAATAAATACGAAACATAAAAAAAGGATATTATTTGCCTTTTTAATATTTCCAGAAAACTGTTTCAACTATTTTTTTTCAACCAAATACTGCATCGTTATGTCCCATGCGAAAAGTATTTTTCTGTTACTCTTCTTGAAGCCAAACTTTATTTTCTTAAGCAAGTCGCCCCCCGTTTTAATCCGACTTCATTACTCTAATCATAAGAACGTCGTCGGTTGCGCGAACTCAATCGCTCTCTCATTAACGAAAGCATCGTAAAATAATCCTCAACTACTTTACGGTAATGAAATCTTTTTTCTTTAAATCTCATTAGTGGAAAACCGTCCAAACTTCAAATATATCAGACAACTTTCTTCCTACTCTAAAGCCATATTTTTATTTTTATTTGTTTCTTTAAAAAATAAGTCTGATTAAGAATTTAAAGCATTTAGTGTTTTAACTTTGATGCCACTTCCGCTTTCAGATTTTGAAATGATAATTTTATCTACCATGAACAATCGCATTAGAAAAAGTGTTTTGCACTCGAATTCCCCAGATAATTATTTTCTAAATTCAGTAATGCAAGAATCAAATTACCTTTATCTAAAAAAATTGAAGTTAATGAATTAGAAAACTATTTATAAAAGGATATCACATTTACATAAAAAATATTTTATTTCTATCATTCTCTTAAACTCAAGTACTTAGATATTATTTACAGCAGTTTAACTTGATAAAACATTCGTATTTTAAGGTTTTCCTTTACATAAGAAATATATATATATATATATATATATATATATATATATTTTAATTTTAGTATTACTTTTAAATTTTCCTTTGCGTTCCAATTAAATTAGCGAATTTAAAAATATTGATGGAATATGTTGCTTTCATTTCTGTCCAACTGTGTATAACTTTTACATTACAGTAGTTTATTTATTACATGATGGTTAAATTTTAGAATAATATTTTTAAGTATAAACACATTTTAACCAATTTGGTATAAATTTTAATTCTAAAAATAATAAATTCTGATCCTGTTTAACATGTTTTTAGTGTTGAATCATGGTTTGCAGATAAAAAATGGCAATTTCAGATTTAAAAAAAAAATGTTAAGTCCGTTGAAAAGATAACAATAGTAACTGGATTTCGTAGTTGTCCATGTTGTTTTAAAGTCATGAAACAAATTTAAATCACCATATTAACACACTAAGCAAGTAAGATATCACCAAAAATACGTAATAAACATGATATTTATTGCTGCTATAGACAATATACCAGCATGAAAACCATGGAACAGTGTCCTTTTCCACCGATAATTATACTTAAATAACAATTTTAAGTCAACTAAATGAAAAATGAATATTTTGAATATTTGCACTCGTATCTTCCATATCTGGCTTATTACTGAAGATCTAGTTTTAGAATCCTTCACATACAGGTCACTGGCACTCAATACCGCTCTCGGTGTAACTATTTATGTAAAATAAGAAACGCTAATATTTCAATTTTAATAGTTAATTAATATTAATAGCATTTATTTATTCCAGGTAACATAGTTTTATTTTTTTAATTCATAGTCAACTACTTGTACGTTAAGAATATAAAGATATTGTTCTATATCTATAATAAAGTATGATTTAATGTGCTTAACAGACTGAAGCAAAATTAATGACAAAAATACATTTTGCTTATTATTAGCATTAAAACAGTCTTGGGTTCATATAAAATACTTGGTCTTTCATGTAATTGTGAAGTTTCTATTGAATTTTCATAAATTACTTTTTGTTGTCGCGTTGGTTTCTAATTTGTAGAGAATATTTGTAATTATTACAGCTTCTTAAGAGCCATGTTACTGAAATATAAATTATCAATGGAGAACTCAGGAGCAAAATTAGTTCCCTGATTTCAGACGTTCGTGGTCGTATTGAAATAATAGTCAATGGAAGACTTGATATTTTAGAAAATGGAACAATTAATATGAATGTGAACGCAGCGTTATATGTCTCTATTTCACACAAAAAGATATAGATATATAAACACGAAATAAGTAATTTCAGGAATTCAAAATACTTAGTATATATATAGTCTAAAGGGGAATTTATGGGAGCATGAATTTTATCTCATTTTTTTTTTTTTTTTTTTTTGCACAATAATAAATAAAATTGTATTCAATTTGGTTCTTAGAACAGCGGTTGCATGGAAATTTCAGATGTTATCTTCATCGATTCATGGTCGAGTTCAAAAACCTTGCAATAACGAGCAGGCCGAGTATCATCCCGAACATCTGCTCCTGCATTATACGAAATTTCTGCGGTCTTATTGAAGAACGCTTTAAGTGGACAAACTACTTCCTGGCCTCACGTTCGCGTTTAACATTGTTAGGTGCACTGGAAAAGATGGTCCTTCGGCGTATTTACTAAGATTGTATTTATAATTAATATATCTGTTCTGCATTTATTTCGTCGTAATTTTTTTCCTGAATACTTTTTAAAGGGCTTACACACTTTTTTATTAAAATTTAATATATATATTTTTTTAATTTAAAAAAATAAATTTTAATTAATTAAAAAAATTGTAAAATTTAATTTTTTAAATTTAATAAAAGAATTTAATTTATAATTTAAATTTTTTAAAATTTGTTATTTAAATTTTGATTTTCTTTTCTTTAACTCATATTTTATAAGAATCGCAGAGTATTTTGTTCAATATCAGGGAGTAAATTTTAGTTTCAAAATATAAAAAAAACATACATCATGAAACAGTTGTTAATATTTTGAAATTTTTTTGTTCTAATGTAGCTGGCAAATACTTAGATAATTGTCTTTGATGTCTTAAGGAAAGACCTGCACCAAAGTAACTCATTTAGCACTACCAAGAGGTGCGTGTAGCTTGAAGATAAGCTACGGACACTGAGTAATAATACCCCTGCAACGCTCTACGATCATGTTAGAACGGGAGATGGGCGTGGATGTTTGTTAGTGGTTCGGAATCCACGTTAAACTGCAGCTCTTGGTCTAATTAGCCTACAGTTTGCACAAAATTCCTCTAGAGTGATAAACCAAACGATACCGATAACCATGCCAAGGTTATGACAAGAAAATCTCACATAGACTTGAACTTACCGTTATAGTTTTTTCTCGTGCAATATTTTAATATCAGCAGTTATCTCTAAAATCGTCTGTTGAGAATTTATCCTTTCTTAATTAATAAAAAATTTAAAAAAAAAAAAAAAAAAAAACCCATGATTTTCAAGAACGCAGCCAAAATTCTCCTTTTGTCATGTAACCCTAAAGTGTCAGGGATATGCTTGGGTTTGTTATCAGACATTACTCTAGGTGGCTCAATGTGTGTATGTAATGATAAATGAACATGAAAAAATGCCAATATTCAGTTATACTGAATAGAAAAAGGAAAGAATGAACGCAAATCCAAACTCTTAACTTTATATATACTTTCCCTTCCATGCCACCTATGATATTGCGGCCGCTTCCGGTAAGGAAAAGAGGAACCTTGAGGATTCACCCTAGAACTAATTTTCTTAAAGATCAGTATTCAACACACACTTTAACGCTTTATTTAGCCCACTGAATGGATTAATAAAATAGTAACTGGTTAACATTTTGAACTCTTGAAGCCAGCCAATAATGATATATTTATTTTCCATTAAAACTTGAGAAATTGTTATTACAAATAGTAACGAATTTTTAACAGCATAATCACGTAATTTAGGTTTTGTAGCAATAAAATAATACACTATTCAAAATAACAATTTAACTTAATTAGAAGGAATAAAAATATCTCCATAAGAAAATTGAAAAGTAAAAATAAATTGGAATTTACTTATCCTAAATGTAAGCAATAAAAATAAATACGGAACATAAAAAAAATATATATATATTATTTGCGTTTTGAATGTTTTCAGAAAACCGTTTCAACTTCTTTTTTTTCCCCAAATACTGCATCATTATGTCCCATGCGAAAAGTATTTTTATGTTACTCTTCTTGAAGCCAAACTTTATTTTCTTAAGCAAGTCGCCCCCCCGTTTTAATCCGACTTGATTACTCGAATCATAAGAACGTCGTCGGTTGCGCGAACTCAATCGCTCTCTCATTTAACGAAAGCATCGTAAAAGAATCCTCAACTTCTTTACGGTGATGAAATCTTTTTTCTTTAAATCTCATTAGTGGAAAGCCGTCCATACTTCAAATATATCAGACAACTTTCTTCCTACTCTAAAGCCATATTTTTATTTTTGTTTCTTTAAAAAAAGTCTGATTAAAAATTGAAAGCGTTTAGTGTTTTAGCTTTTATGCCACTTCCGCTTTCAGATTTCGAAATGATAATTTTATGTACCATGAACAATCACATTAGACTCGAATTCCCCGGAGAATTATTTTCTTAATTCAGTCATGCAAAATTCGAATTTACATCAGCTAAAAATGTGAAGTTAATTGAAATTACTTAGAAAGCAGTTTATAAAAGGATTCACATTTACTTAAAAAATATTTTAGTTCAAGCGTTCTCTTATTACTTAACTCAATTACTTAAAATATTACAACAGTTTAACTTGATAAAACATCAAGGTTTTTCATTGCATAATTTTTTTTTGAATTTCAATATTACTTTAAACAATTAAATTAGCGAATTAAAAAATATTTGTGGAATATGTTACTGTCATTTCTTCCAAATGTTTATAACCTTTACATTACTGTAGTTTATTCATTACATGATGGTTAAATCTTAAACTCATATTTTTTAAGTATAAACACATTTTAACCAATTTGGTCTCCATTAAACTCAAAAAGGACTAAAACCTTATCATATTTGACGTTTTTTTAACTTTGAATCATGGTTATATTAAAATTCATATTAAAACAAATAAAATTGAGATCTGTTGAAAAGATAATAATAGTACTTGAATTGCGGGGTTGTATATATCGTTTCAAAGTCATGAAACAAATTTAAATCACTATATTAACACATTAAAGAAGTACGAAAAGAACAAAACAGCTTTCATTTCAGAATGCAAAAAAAAAAAAAAAATCATCGTAATCTGATAATATGAATTCTTTGTAATATATATTGGTTTTTTATTGGGATTTTCTTTGAAATTTCAATGTACCAATTTCAAAATAATATTAATGTACCAATTTCAAATTAATATAATTATTTGAAGTTAATCATTCTATTTATGTTGACAATAGGTTAACTATTAAATGGATACATTTATTTAATTATTCATACATATACTAAAAATAGAATTTCTATTTTTAAAAAGTTTTAAGGCTCATTTGAAACATAAAGTATCGAGGTTAGTCCCTTACAAATGGACATTTCTAATGCATGTAATCGTTCTTCTTAGCGCTTTATGAATCCATTAATGCTCAATGACATTTTAAGTTTGAAAGCTTTCTGGCGTAATGAACGTCCGAAATACAAAGAGTTCTTCAGAATCCTTTGAAGTCCTACCGTTGGAAATACAATTTTAGGAATTGCTTTAAATTACAATGGAAGTCGTAATTTTAACGTTTCAACGTTCTGATAAGTTAAGATATTTTATGATTAGTTGAAACAGAAAGCATGTAGAACACACCTATGGCTTTTGCATGATGATCTATTGAAAGACTTAAGCTATCCACTTTATTTATATTTTTTGACTATGTCAAATATTTTTGGATTAGCACAAGAAATTCTCAACTCCATAATTTAAAAATTTAAATGCATTCTAACATTTTAATGAACATTAATTTTTCTAAAGCGGAAATGTGTAACATTTTATACATAGTCAAGAACATTATTTTTTTATGTTAAAATGTTTTTCAAAAGAGTTTACACGCTATTCTTTTTCGAGTACTTTAATAAAAAATATATTTTAAACCTAAATTGTATATAACTGCTTGTTTAAGACTTCTTAATGGTTCATAATTGATCGGTACATAAAATAAATGTGCTCTTTTTACATGGAATTATGCAATTACTGTAATTTCATATATATATATATATATATATATATATATATATATATATATATATATATATATATATATTTGTATGCCGATAATGAACTCTGGATTGTTATACAAGGAAATAAAGATTAGAAATAAAACTTGGTTACAAGTACACGATTAAATCCCAAGTACAGTTCAGTACAAGGTCGGATGTTTTTTTTTAAAGTTCTCGAGTCTACGTTGAATTTAAATGCCTGGCCTACGACAAACCTTAATTATCACACGCCGTGATAAACGAAAGCACAAGGTTTTTATTTTGAAGAACTGGCGGAAACTCCGTCCTATTTAGTCACTTCAGATTAAATAAAATAAAAAATAAAAATAACTCGTCGTCTCGTCCGGAACTCCCCTTCTTCTTCAACAAAAACGTTATTTTAAGACAATCCGCTAAGGGGTGTGAGTTTCAGCTTTCCTCACTTCTCCTTGCAGTAGACATTTCTCAGTTTGCGGTCTATCACCAATGAAAATGGAGCAACTCATGGTCCATTATTATAATATATCCTATGAATATATAAAGAATATGAATATATATTCTATGAATATATGAAGTCCATATTCAACCTGTATAGGTTATACTTTCTGCAAGACAGGCTTTATTATTTCGACTTGTATAGGTCGTACAGACATTCGTTAATTTCTTGAGTCCTCATTATACGTGAAGCGAATGTCTGCTATCATATTTGAGTGATAGGTTGTTCTCATTAGTACGAAACACTAATACCTGTAATATAACTACCCGTAATAATTCTTGTTTGTTACTAAATTTGTGTGATGAGTTATTACTACTTACTTGTCAAAGAGTATATGTTCCTCTCAATGGCGAATGAAGTGCCAAAACTCTTGTGTAAAAAAAATACTACATTACTATATTAATATCACTTTATGTATTTTGCTACATGTCTCGAAAAATTGCATAGTAAATTCATTATATAATTTTTTTTTTTTTTTTTTTTAGTTACTAAAATATGGATATTTTTTTTTAAATTTTGCGTATTTATTTATCTGCGAATGTAATAAATCGCGTACAAAAACTTTATAACTTAATATTTATAATTGTTTTCCAGTGTATAATACGAGAATATCTATTGCATCTAGTGTTAAAATACGAAGATAATTATAATATACCCAAAACACATAATAACAAACTTTTAAAAACCTTATTTTATCATATGGAAGAATATTTCTTAATAAATCTTCTAAATTCCTACCCTTAAATGAATTCATATTAAATATAAAACATTATTTAAGTCAATTTACAATAATTTATCATTTACGTAATTTATACATCATAAATTGCATTACAAAACTCTGAAAATATTTATAAATTGTTACAGAACTTATATTTGCATGGCTTGTCTCATCGCAAAGCACTCTATAGTGAAGTTTCAAATTCTTATTAACAACTACAACAATAAAGTGTATACCTGAAACAAAAGTTTTTTCCTTCAAGTATAAATAACGAAAGAAGTCAACATTTATTCAAGATCTCAATCAAAGATACAAAGAAAATCATTAAAATACAGCAGATCAACGCACAAACATGCGGATTTCACTGGGGAACCTATGGGATGAAGTAGAGTAGATTGAAATCTACCAACGCTTATAACGAATCGATACCACAATAAAATATCAAAATTATTCAGATACGTCCTTATCAGTGGTGGTGCAGAATGGTAAAATTTTTAGTTCGGGTAAAGTATGTCTCGACAGTGGTTATTCGTCGCAGGAGAGATATTTCAATGCTATTGCGTTTTGCGACTTCTCGACACGAAAGAATATTCAAATCCCCCCCATCACCCCTGCAAGCAACCTACTGAAGCATTTGGTAGGTTTGCTCGAGAAACTCTCCCGAAAATTGATTCTGTATTTTCCAGTATTTTCCTGCTTAGCAATGCATTGGATTTTCTTGGCGTAGCGAAAGATTGGCCTTGGTGGGAAGATTTAAATTCTGGAGGATGCACCGTTGGGAAATTTGGGTACATAATAATGGAATGCAGATCTATTTGTTTTTCGCAGATTTTCACAAATTTTCGACTATTATTTCTTTTTTTTTTCCTATTGTTCGTGATCTGTATGAAAATTCCGAAAATCATTTATGTAATAGATGGTAAATCGTTTTCTAGAAAAAAGTTTAATATTATTAAAAGAAATTGTTGTTTGTATATTAAATGCAAAATATGAAAGAAAACATTTCAATATCAAAAATAAATAATCGAAATTCATTCAAACTTTCTAAAATATATTCAAAATATTTGTTTATCATAACACTTTGAATTTTTCCAAATTTAATGCGACTTTAAGCTTGGTTATTTTGACGACTACCAGAGTTAAATTCACATTTAATCAGCAGTATTTGAAAGATTAACCTTTTTTTAAACTTAATGAATGAGTTTTCTTTCTTGATCACATTTTGTGTGTATTACCAGAGTTAAATTCTCATATATTATGATATTAATTATGATGTGTGATATATTGATAATCTCACATATTTTGATATTAATGCAATGAAGATTGTGAATATCCCCAGGATAGAATTCTCATTTATTATTATTGGAATTAATTATTAGAATTAATTCATTCTCAATGAATGAAAAAATTTATATATTGTAAATAATCACCCTAAAAATATGAATAAAAAAAATGATATAATGGTGTTTGATTTACATTTGAAAAATAATTTATAAAATATAAAAGTTATCATAAGCAAGCAGTATATTTAAAATTCTTAACAATCAAGTCTTTCTACTATTTTTTCAAGAAACATGAACTCTACATCAAAATAAAAATGTGAGTTTTATGTCGAAATATATGTCAACAAATTGTTTTCATGAATCAATATTTGTATACTTTTTAATACATTCTTCTCGAGATAAATTTCAAAAAGAAACTGAAAGAAATCAACAAAGATGATTGAAAATAAGGCATATGATAACGATATAAATCATCATTTTATAAAAATTAATTAAATATACTAAACTTACTGTTATCTATACCAATATTTAAGAATATATAAATTACCTAAAACTTGTAGTAAATAACACAATTTGTGTTGGTTTTTCATTCAATAGCATTCCATGTAGTTTAAATACAAATATATAATATAAAATATGCATGGAGACGTATGGGCAAAGGCATTTTCAATCCCAATAATGTTGATGAAAAACATAAAATAACCAGAAAACGAAACAATAATTTACAGTTGGAAAGTTGGTTGTTCGAATTACAACTGGAATAATTTACAGTTGGAATTACAAATAGAAAGTACTGAATTGTTTTGTTGTGTATCAATCATAAATTATTGGTTCAAATATTTAATGATACATACAACATTCATACAGTATGCATATATTTAATATAAAAACATATCATTCATAAGATCCATTCCACGATCCATTCATATTTTGTGCTGTTTTTAAGTCACAATTTATTGTACTCGTTATTATACTCGTAATTTGAATGATTTGTTACCAACTCAACAATTGTCCAGGGTGTACCACATGTTATTTCACAGTCATTCAGGCAGCCAACAACATCGAGTAATCCAAGGTGTAGAAGGGTGGAATGGTTACACATAGGTCTTCGAAATTAAAAAAAAACAAGTAACATAAAAAAAAAATAAAGTTCCTACTTTTTCTTCACTATATGGCAGAAAGTCCTTTATAAATAATTTTCATTCATTTTTTTAAGTTTATCTGGCACCATCTGTTGGTAGATATATACAACTTAAATCTAAAAAAAAAAATTATTAATTAATTAAATTTAATTACTGAATTAATATTTAAGAAAACTGTATTAACATCAGGCGTCTTCCTCTATAAGTTCAAAAAAAAATGTATCTGAACTTGAGTGGATGAATAAAAAGTATTTTATTAACGATTGAATATTCGAATAAGATATATATATAGGGAGAGTGTGAGCTAATAGAAGGAATTAAATAAGAATAAATATGCATAATATCCATCAATATATAAAATATGGAAAAAAAAGTAAAATGCAAAAAAAATTATTTTAATTCATAAGATTTTTTTAATTATTTGGAACTTCATATACTTCATTTTAATGTGACCGATAACCAATTCATTACAGGAGTATTTCTAATGTTTGACTTAAAATATTTTCAGTTGAATTTTTTTCTGAATTTTATTTATTTCGCAATGAAGAATAATACCTAAGAATGAAACCTGGTATTCCTTACGAACATCATCATAGTAATTCTATATGATATCGTGCTATATCTTGAACTCATTAAAGTGTAAAAAAAGGACAAACTTTCAACTACTGTATGACTTAAATTATTTTCAGTCGAAATTCTTTTTGCATTTTTAATTTTGCAATAAACTACAATGAATGGGAATTCAAGTCTAGTAACCGTCAAAACACCAACGTTTAAAGATGCTTTAAATCTTGCAAAAAATCAAAGTATAATTATAAACAAATATTTTGATTATAGTTTAGAAAGTTTAAATGAATTTCGATTATTTCTTTTTGATATTTAAATGTTTTCTATCAAATTTTGCATTTAAAATACAAACAACAATTGCTTTAAATAATATTAAAATTTTTTCTAGAAAACGATTTTCATCTATTACATAAACGATTTTCGGAATTTTCATGCACATCGGGAATAATTGGAAAAAAAATAGATAATACTAGTTGAAAATCTGCGAAAAAAAAATAGATCTACATTCCATTATTATGTACCCGAATTTCCCAACGGTGCATTCTCCTGAATTCCGATCTTCCCGCGGCTAATCTTTCGCTACGTCAGGATAAAATCCAATGCATTGCTAAGCAGGAAAACGCTGGAAAATACGGAATCAATTTTTAGGAGTGTTTCTCGAGCAAAAATATCTGCTAGGGGGGTCAAAGGGGGTCACAGGGGGGGACCCCCCCCCCCCCCCCCCCCCCCCCCCCCCCCACAGTTTTTATTCTACATACTTCATGTTTTAACTATTCATAAAAAAATCTTAAGATATCAGAACGTTAAAATTACGGCTTCCATTGTAATTGAAAGCAATTCCTAAAATTGTGTTTCCAACGGTAGGACTTCAAAGGCATCTGAAGGGCTCTTTGTATTTCGGATATTCATTACGCCAGAAAGCTATTCATACTTAAAGTGTCATTGAGCATTAATGGATTCATAAAGCCCTAAGAAGAACGGTTATATGCATTAGAAATGTGCATTTGTAAAGGACTAATCTTGGTATTTTATGTTCCAAATGATCCTTACAACTTTTAAATTTCTATTTTTAGTATATTTATGATTAATTAAATAAATGCATCCCTTCAATAGTTAACCTAATGTCAACATGAATAAAAAGATTAACTTGGAATAATTATACTAAAAGCCTTTTGGAAATTATACAGTGACATTTCAAAGGATTTCCCAAGAAAGATCAAGTTTTTGTGGAAAAGTTAATCTAAAGTAATATGTATAACTCTTATTTTCATTGCTTCAAACAACTGCCACATTTCATTTCTAACATTTAAATTAATTGTTTTTCTTAGCATTCCAATAATTTACTTTCGGTTACAATTATTTTTTTGGATAAAAAATAGTTTGCACTTCATTAAGAAATAATTTAAATCAGAAATAATTTACAGATATAAAAAAAGAAAAAAATGGCATCAATGTTTTCATTTCACTTCAATGTTTCATCACTTTTCAATGTTTTCATTTCACTTCAAGTCCCTACTTGCACAGTCTGATACTTTCAAGGGTTTTTTCTTCTTTTTTTTACGGATTTGGTTTGGTTTGGTTTGTCGCTCTACGGTCATCCTATACACTCTTTTGGGCTGAACAGACCGGGACCTACAGTTTAACGTGGATTCCGAACACCTCACAAACATCCATGCCAACGTCAGGATTCGAACCTGAAGAAACCAAAACGGGAGATTAATATCTATACGTTATAAGATTATTTAAAACGAAATGCAAAGCAGGTGACTGGATATTGGCTATTTGTTAAATGAAAAATTAGTAATTATTTAAATAAAACATTTCTTAAGATGAAATTTTCTCATGGAGTTATTTTCTTTACGCATATTATTGTTGAGGTCATAGAGCCTATTCTAGAAGAATATCATATTCACACGTCATAAAAATTCTTAATACTGAGAGAAAAAAAAATTAAGCATTTAATGCATGTCAATTTATTGGAAAACTCTTTTTGAGAACATTTTCATTGATTAATAAGCAATTTGCTGAAGAATATTATTTAGATAGTTTCAAACGTTATTGTTAATTAAAAACGAAGAATATCAACTACTTAAAAAAAAAATTAAATATCTTCAGTTATTTAAATTAATTTCGTTGTTATTTATATAGAAGAATGTCATTAAAAATTTCACATATTTAGATAAAGTCTTGGAAATTTTCCTTACTTAGAATTATGTGAATATTTTCATTTAACTTTTAATAATATAAGTAAAAAAACTGCATCTTTCACTATAATAACATATTCATCCATATTATTTGTACATTCAGTATATTAAGCTGTATTTAATCTTTCAGTCATTCTTTATGTCTTGAAAAATTTCGTACTAAAAAGAAATTTTTTCGTAAGTCTGGTTCCACAAATGATTGATGATAACTACAAATACCACTTGCAACAAACTATTCATAAAAGTTCTTAAACGTCCACATTTATCATAAACAATAATAAAACCATAAGAATTATGCACGGTCATTAATCTTCTAAAGCCGGTTCAATTAAATCAATATAATTTTCTCTTTGAATCTAATTATCTACTTAAAAACTGAATTGATTTATTCCGCCCCATTTTCGTTTCCATCTTTTGGAGTGCTTCAGTGCTAGAAATTCTTCTTTGATTCGTTTATTTTATTGAAACGTTATTTACACAGCGAAACGCTTACTTTATTTTTTTATAGATTTTAGGCATTTTAATTTACTTTTCTTTTAAAACCACAAAACTTTTCTCAACCCCTACATGGCTTCAAGATTATTCTCCCCTAGATTCTGTGACCTCTAATTTTTGTTTTCTTGTCCATGAACACAAATCCGTGGAAGTCATATTTAATCTACCAAAAAACAAATAGCACAACTTCTTAACTTAATATTTATAGATGTCCAATAACGTATTTACTTATACAACTGAATCCAAGCAAATAATATTTGTCTAACTAAATTTTCTGCGAATAGTTTCTGACTTCTCTGTTGTCTTCTCTCCTATTCTAAATTGGATTTTCCTCTCAAAACACAGTTCTCTTGTCTCAATTTCAGAGTCGCTTCAGTTATTCACTTTTACCATTTAAATGACTTTTCGCTTAGCAATATTAGATTTCCTTAGCTTCGTCCTCGCAAAAAAACATTTATATGTAATTCATTTTCTCCTGGTAATAATACTTTTATTAAGATCAATAAATTTTGTCTTTATCTTTAATTTGTAATTATACCATTTATAAGTTGAAGGAATGAATTTGAAATTAAGCCACTATATGAGTTGAAAGATTGGAATATAAAAAAAAAAAAATCTTTTAAATTTCTATTTTATTAACATTTTTGTTTCAGTGGCTGAATGGGTGGATAATGTTCTATGTCACAAAGATTGGATCTGGTTAAGTTGCTCCAGCAAATAATACATAAAATCTTTTTCGATTTAAAATCAACCCAGAAAGTGGTCCACTAAAGTGGAAAATTTATTAAAAAATGCAAGACATTGAATTAGCCTTTAAATCAAATACAGAAATCCAAAATAATGTTAACATGAGCGAATTTAAATACATATACATCACATCTTTATTAAAACACGGTTAGAAATGAAGTTTTATCTCATTCTATTCTACCTCATTTCTTTGTTTAAGAATATCATCTATTGTTATCCAAAATAGTTTTGTTGTTTAAATCCTTTTAAAAGCACATATTTTATCTCCTAATTATGTTTGTGATAAAGATTCCCGTCCAGATAATGATTCGTAATGGTGATACTCATCCCGGTAATGATTGCAAATCTAACGATGTTGAAGGCAGTTGCCTAAATAAGTCCTTTATGTTCTTTGAATTTTGTTTATAATTGTTGTTTATTTCAGTTAAGATTTTTTTAATCGGCTAATTGTCATAAATTTGTTTGTTGTTGCTGAATGCAAGTAAAAGCAAGTCTTCTCATTTATTTCATCTTTAGGAGTAGTTTTATTAGCCAGGGCTAATTATTGCAAAAAATAAATAAATAAATAAAGATATAAGTAAAATAGCAGCTTATACTGATTCAATGTTAACCGAAGTAGCATTGCCACCGTGTTATGGTTTTAAAGAAGAGAGAACCTTAGTGTTAATTTTTTTGCAGTGGATAGATAATACTAATTATATTACGGTCAGTAATAATCGACACGGAGGAAGAAGGTTGAACTAGTAGTTGCAGCAAGTTTTTTTTTAATTTTTTTTTTATTATTATTTTTTTTTATTGTAGCACAGCAAGAGACAAGTAAAACTGCTGATTTTCTAGCTTCAGTATAAAATGTGTTCCTTGTTAAATTTATTTATCATACTTTATTTTCATTATGCCGCTAAGAACAAGATTTAAAATGCGATGGAATCTGCTGCTGACAATTACATGCTAAGGCTATGCTTGGCAATCTGTGTAAGAATAGTAAGTAATTGAACAGTTTTAAAATAATGTGTTTTAGCATCTGACTGAAAGTAGCCATAATACTGAGAGTTGTATCCTCTTAACCCTTTAACTGCTGCCGGCGTATATATACGCCTCACTCAACCGATGCGTTCCCTGCCGCCGGCGTATATATACCTCTTTCCGAAGTACGATCCTTTGCATTGCGCTGCTATAGAGAAAACTGCTCCCACGATCATGGAATACCACAAAATGACCTTGACAATGTTTGAAACGGATTTTATTATTTCAGAGAAAAGGGATAGGGCATTGGTAAAGGGGATGTTTCTGAAACGGTGAGTCATAGCTGTGCAGTTTTTGCTTCTGTTTCTGTTTCAGTAGGTCATGCTTTTTTTATTCTTCTTTTGCTTCCGTTTCGTCGTGAAACCAGCTATCAATGCAATGAATGTGATTTTGGTTTATGTGAATTGGTTTATAAAAAACAAGTTTAGACATTTTAAATAAATAGTTATTTCTCCTATCATATTTTACTTATGAAACAATACAGAATTCTTGTTTTAGGAAATATCACACAGCAGATAAGTTTTAACATCTGTTTTATTACACTGTTATTCTATACTTTAAATTTAGAATTTTTTTTTTTTTTTTACATTTTATTTTTTCTGTGAAAGTAAAAAGGTTTTACGTTGCAAAACGCACCTCTTTTTTTTCCTCCAATACATCGCATAACTACGCGCGCCTGTATGAAAAACGGTGGCACTGGGGAGCGCATCTCGTAAGTTTTCCTCGGCAGGTAAGGGGTTAGGACCTTAGATATTTATGATTTTACACGACAGTTAATGTATTCAGCTTTAGTACTTTAGGGAAGAGTGGGATTATGGAACAAAATAGATGCCAGAGAATTTTTATTGTTGCCGAGACATCAGGTTTTAGAATGCTGAAAACTCATGAAATTGAAAAAGTATTATGAAATTTATATTATCATTTTAGTATTTACCAAGGGGTTAGAATCTTCTCCTTAGATAACTACCACGTTTATCGAGATGGCCGGGACCTGATCCATTACGTAAATTCTAACTCACTCCAGACCTGTGGACCTGGTAACTGTCAACTTGTGGATACGCAAGGAAACTAGGTTGTACTGTTTTTTTTACCAGAAGTGATGAAAGAAAAAGATGTACTAGTATTGCGCATGGTCAAACAAAGTAAGCACAAATCGCAACTGAATCACTTTGATCCTTTTCTTCAAGGCCATGGGTGGAAACACATGGAAAACACGTTGGTCAGAATAATGATAAATTGTCGGTAAAAGTTATACCAAATCAAAAGAACTAATCAAATGAGGAAAAATAAATATTAGTAAAAATAATTAAAAATCACTGTCAAAAAAGAATAATAAAAAATAGGAAAAAATATAAATAAATGAGAAGTGACAAGCTGATATGAAAACGAAACGAAGGTATGAAGAGGTAAATATGGCAGAAACAAAAATAAATGAAGACAATCGTCAGTGAACTACATAGGTGAACTACTTGTACACATCTAAAGGGTATATGGCTCTTGGGCGAGATTTGTCCCTAAGCGATATAGAAATTAATAACTTTACTATTAATCGTAAAAGAAGTGAATAACTAATAAATACCCTTTGAAAAGTATACATTAGTAAATTTAAAAAAATATATATATTTTCAACCTTTGATTAAGTTCAATTTATGGTTGTCAATGCACGATGGGTAGTTTACAAATAAAAAAAAAAAAATTTATTGGGATGTATATTTACAGTTACTTTCAGAAGAAATAGATTATTTGTTTACAATTGTACTAATATATGTGAACATTACGCATAGACTCTAGCTCTTCTCAAATGGGACACATAAATGCAAAAAATTACCATTACAAGTTTATCTCGGAAAACAACATTTTTTTTCTGGGATTTTCAAGACCTATCGTGGTTATATTGTGTTGAATTCAAGTTGACTGATACAAAAAAGAAAAATAATTTTTTTTTTCAAATGAATTGATCAATTAAGGCGATAATTTAGTTACATAATTGGTTAATTTTATTCTTCCGTTTAAATTAATTATAAAGTTTATTTGTTAAACATGAAATAATGCACCCGCATTTCAATAAATTAAAGAAAAGAAAATTTCAAACAAAGTCGACATTTTTATGATTTAAGTATGGCATCTCAATTTCGTAAAATAAATTATACAAAATGATTTATCATAATATTGTACCTTATGCACAAAATAGATTACTATTTCATTACGATTTTTCTATAGTTAAAATATGAGAAACATTTTTATATACACTCAAGTGCCAAAACATTATGACCACCCCTACATTTTGCAATGAACTCGCCTGTATGACGTGGAAGGTACGTGATCAGGTGGAAGTGGTATTTAACTGCTGCTGGAGAGTCTGAAGAATCATTTTTTCACTTACTTCTGTGTGTGAGGGGAAAGGCTGCGGATCTAAGCGACTTTGATAGAGGGCAGATTGTAATGGATCGAAGGTTCGGAACAAGTATTTCCGAAACTGCACGACTCGTGGGTTGTTCGCGATCTACAGTTGTTAGTACTTATGCAAAGTGGATGAATGACAGTGAAACCAGAAATAGACGACATATTGTTGGACGTCCACATGCTATCAAAGAAAAAGGTCGTCGGAGACTGTCTCGCATGGTGAAGCAAAACCGGAGCCGGACAGTGGCTCAGCTGAAGCCCAATACAATGCAGGGCCAAGTAGATTAGTATCGGAGCACACTGTTCAGCGGACACTGTTGAATATGGGGCTACGCAGCAAACGTCCCACTCGTGTACCTTTGCTGATCAAGCGTCGTCGCCAACTGCGCCTGCGCTGGGCCCGGGAACATCGTGATTGGTCCATGGATCAGTGGGTCAGATGAAGCCTGGTCAGATGAATCACGGTTTGTCATTCATCACGCCGATGGCCGTGTCAGGATACGCCGTCTTCCAGGCGAACAGTTGCTTCCTCAATGTACAGTAGGTCATACACAGGCCGGTGGTGGCGGTATTATGCTTTGGGGGACGTTCTCTTGGCGTCTCTGGGACCTGTGGTTGTGGTAGAGCAGACCATGAATGCTACAGGGTATCTGAACATCATTGCGGACCAGTTGCACCCTTACATGACCTCTGTTTTTCTAGCTGGAAATGGAATGTTCCAACAGGACAACGCCCCTTGTCACAAGGCTAAAATTGTGTTGGAGTGGTTCCAGGAACATGATGCTGAATTCCAGTTAATGTCCTGGCCCTCGTAACTCACCGGATGTCAATCCGATAGAACACATTTGGGATGTCCTGGGACGGCAGCTCAGAGTTCAAAGACCACCAATTCGCGATATCTCGGATTTGCGTGACCGTTGATTAAACATCTGGTACAATCTGTCTCCGGCCATCTACCAAGGACTTGTGGCATCCATGCCAAGGCAGCTTGAAGCAGTGTTGCGCGCCAAAGTTGGGTCAACTCGTTATTGACAGGTGGTCATAATGTTTTGGCTCTTGAGTGTATATTGTAAGTGAAACACAAGCAATATCTGTAAATGTACAAAAATCAACAATTGGAAAAGAAAATCATTAAAGTACAGCTAATCGTTTACAAAATTATTTCTTACTGTAAGTCGTTTCCATAAGAAATTAATATGCCTTATAAGACGATTGTTGAAATAACATTGTTCCATTTTGCTAAGAACGTAGATCACTCAAATACTGTTCACAGAGGAAATTGCGACTTTAACATAACAAAATAGAGTAAAATATATACCGTGAAAGCTTAGATAGAACCAAGAAACCAACAAATAGAAAGATAAAATTTTTGATTGAATTAATATAAATCATTGCTATATTTTGAAAGCCTTAGAAATAAAAATTTCCAAAATAGCAATTCATTTTGAAAAAAATTAATATTGATCTCTTCTAATGAATATTTTAGCTTTTTTCAAAAAGTCACTTAAAATAAATTACTATTAAAAATTAATGTTTTTCCAATAATATGCATCTAATATTTTATGCTCCTTATCAAGTAAAAGAATAAAAAGCTAAGTCTGAAATGGCATGAAAAGAATCGATGTGATACTTTAAATTTCCTATAAAATATTTTCTTTATAAATATAATGTGAAAGAAATTATGACTTAAACTGAATTATTCATGTAGAAGTCTTTAAAGAAAATTAATTATAAGCTCACACATGTTTATCACATTTCTTACCTAATGCATTACAGAACACACTACAGTCTCGCGATCTTTTCTGCCAATCCAATTAACAGTGCCTCTTGCAAATACTTGTCAGTTGCGGACTTTTTATTGAAGTCACCAATTCTACAGCTATTCCAAGAGTGCATATGTAATAAAGAGCTGAAATCCAAGTACTATTAGTGTAAAGAATATCTGACGATCTGCTGGTCGTTATCTTTTATGACCGTGAATTATGCGTTCAATGACATCTCAAGAGATGGTTGGACAATTTTAAAAGAGCAATAAATCTATGCAGATTACATGCAATGTCGAAGATGTAGGGTTCTAATATTTAGGAATAAAATGTCAGAAATGATTTACATACATATTAAGAGTGGAGTTCCTTGAATTTTATTCAAGAAATTGAGATTGAATTTTATTATTAAGTTTAATAATTAAAAATATACTATTTTGTAAAAAAAAGTTTTAAAAAGTCTTATGTCAGATTGTTTTCCAACTTAAAATTTATTTTAAAAAATGTAGCGCTTTTAATGTGACTTATTTGGATAGATATGACTCCTTTTCATATTGTTTGGCATATATAGACTAGCATATATACACAGTCCAGTCACATTAATGTGACCACCACCTACTTTAGACGTCAACGTGACATAACCAATCCCAAACGGCAGGTGGCAGCACATTGCGGTGGAGTGTATATAAAGAATTCCACTTAATACCACTTAAATACCACTGAATACTACATTCCACATTCCACATTCCACCTAAAGCTAGAATATACAAGAGTGTATATTCTGGCTTTTGACAGGTGCCACATTAATGTGACTAGACTGTATATATATATATATATATATATACATAATTATCTGGATGTAATTTTATATAAAACCAGAGCGAGGAAACATACCATCGTTAAACTTGACAATTTTTTTTTGTGTCATGAGAAGTGGTTTTGGGAGGGAAGATATTTAACCATTTCTAGTCAGTCGTAGAATACGCCACATCGTCCTTTGATGAAGGTAACAAGTATTTCAGAGTTTTAAAGTTTATGGTGAATGGGTAGCATTTTACTGATATATTTATTTATTCGAGAAAAAATGATCAAACACTGAAGTCAGGGTACATTGCACAGCCACACAAGTTCTTTGCACCATAATTTTAAATAAGGTTCTTAAGACAAACCGACTTGTAGTTTATTAGGAGAAAGGAAAAGCGTACATAGCTAGATTATCGATGCAAATAATGAAAATAAGGTTTTTTGGAACGTTTAAACTACATATGTGAATACATCATGAGACTATTTTGGCCATTTAACTTTTCGACGTACGATTGTCTAGATTTTTCAGAATCATAGGCAATCATACACCGTGATGTATTTGCCATACCAAGAGAAATGCTGCAAGACATTAAGAAATTTTTTCATAATCGATTGCAGCAGTTTGTGGATGACGGAGAACTATGACGTTTACGAGATGTCATTTTCAGAGCTTAACTTCTTCATAATTTAATTTTTAGTTTTCTTTCAAAATGGTATGGATTAAATTGTAAAGCTCTGACTTAAATATAAAAATGAACCCGCTGTATTTTCTATGTGATTTTTTTATTTCAAAACCAATGTGATATTTCAGTTTCAAATTATATATTTATAATGAGTGTCACAGAAAGATAGATTATCATACCATGATACTTGCTATGGTTGAATAATATTTTTTCAGATATTTGTTCCAAATCACAACAGGGTTATTGTTTGTCATCCAAAAGGCAAATTCACCAGTAAAACCGTTCTTCAGGCTAATTATACAATGTAAACTGATGGTCAGTCAAAGAAAATAATTACCTCAAATATGTGATTATTTTAAAATAAAATTAATTTACCTGTTTAAAATATTTCATTTTTAACATGAAAAATAGTAAGCCTGTAGTTAATGCAAACTTAATTGTAATTGTTTTTATTCGTTATATAATTTATTAAAATAACTCAAAATAAAAATTTAAAAAAATTTAAAATATGCTATTAAGCAGTGAAAAGTTCATTTCTTCCTTAAAACTTTAAATAATAAAAAATTCAATAGAAAACTTGGAAAATAGTAGTCATCCTTTTACAACACTATATATTAGTTAAATACATTATTTTTATGAATTTGTCGTAATTTTCTTGATGATTTGATTTTCATCTGGAAAAGCGTTTGATATTAATTGAACAATCACTGAATGAAAATATAAATTTTCAATAATAATATACTTTCAACAAATTTTAATTGTGCATTTATACATTAACAACGTATTGAAGAAAGATTTCAATAATCGAGCACACTGCATTTTGTAATATTTAAATCGAAAGAATTTTGAGAAATGAAAATTTCCAATACAGTTCTTAGAAAGTTTCATTTTTAATTTTAAAAGTTGATAGAAATTAGTGTTGTTATCAAATATACAAAAAATTAGTTTAGTTATAAATTAGTTTTGTTATAAATTTTCTTACATCTGAGTCCATTTATATATATATGATACTTATAATTTTAAATAGTATTTTTAAGAGGGTCTTCAAAATTTAGTGTGTATCTTAAGTAATTCACTTTTTAATATTTTTAAAACATTAAAAAAAAGAGTAATTGATCGCGACCGAATTAAAGTTCTCTAAAAATATCACTGTTAAATAAAATAATGAAACAAATAATTTGCCTATTTGAGTGGATCTTTCTTATAACTATAACTATAACTATATATATATATAGCGAGAGAGAGAGAGAGGGAGAGAGAAAGAGAGAAAAAGAGAGTAAATTGCTTAACCCGTAAGGATGAGAGGGGTCATTTTATAACCCCTCAAATCGTCAAACCCTCGTCAAATTCCTATTCCTAGAAAACTTGACGTCTGTTCATTCCTTTCTTATCAGTATGTGAGTTTGCCACTCCCTTCTGCCATTTCTCCCCAAGTTTAGAAAGTATTTCTGGACACTCATTTGGACAGTTACTGGGGTTATAGAAAAACTCGGCGCGTCTTTCCGTTCTCCCACATACCTTTTATTTCACGTGGCATATATTAAGTACAATCATTTATGCCAAGTTTAGTAGTTGTCAGACTAATTTTCTTGGGTTATCAGGCTTATTTTTTTATGTCAGCAAAAGTATATACTTTTTTTTTATTTCATATATGAGTGCCCCTTGATTTTTTCCCTGTTCATGGCCCAGTGTCAACTTGGCAGGAGGGCTGACGTTCGAATCATACTGAAGACATTGTTGCCAACACTTTTTCAGAAATGAGGAGATTTGATTGTTATTATTGCAATATGTGGAAAACATCTTGATCGATAATCAGGCTGATGGGCGTTACTTAATTTTCTCCCATGCAACACGCAGATGTGGGGCGATCACCCTTATTGTTCTCTTAGAATCATTGTTATATATATACATACAAAGGAATAAAATTATTAAAAAAACTGAGCATCAAATAAGGATAGTGAAATGCTTTTTTAATGTAATTTCATTCCATCTCGTAAATACACACCGCCATTATTTTTGATGATTTCTGATGCAGAGGTACGATAAGAGATGTAATTACACTATCGTCGAAGTAGTGATTGCTGGTAAGAGTCTTTTCAGAGAGATGAGTACTGTCCCTCAAACAGAGAAAGAATCAAAGAAATGATACGGTTGAATGATTACATGAGCCCGCCATTGAATGATTAGATCAGTCCGCCATATCTGCAGTTCTGATAATAAAATAAAGATGTGGTGTGTTGAGTGGACAAAATTGCATTCACCCACATGGAGCATTGGCTCAGAACATATCTCTCATCATAACCTTGAGAATTGCATCATCTTCTGACAATCAAGCACATCTCCTACAAGGCCCTTGAGTTTGCCCTTATCACTGCTAGTTGCCATGGGGACAATAATTTGCCATCAAAGTGCACGTTATATTTCCTGCTCTCAACAACCACTCAGGGTCATTTTAGTTTGGATTGATGTGTCGTAAGGTGAGCTTGGAATGTGATGAAGTGGACAGGTCGCCTTCAGTGATAATCAATGATTCAATTTGAATTATTGGTGTACATGTTTGGAGGTCCTATGCCAAACGTTACAAAATTGCATACTGTTTGGAATGACAGACCGAGTTGATACTTGGTATGATGACTTAGATTGTCATTGCATGCGATATATTCAATCCCATCTATTTAACGACACCATAACAGTTGACATTCTTTTTCATGACATCCATTATCCAAATTTTTTACCTCTCATAGAAGATTTTTCAGAAATCTTTCAATACATAATGCCTACACACATCAAGAGTTGTATAGGATTGTCTCCACAATATTAAAAATCTTTCTTGCACCCTTCTCTTTCACCAATTCTCACGTTTGTCAATAATTGAAAATTTGCAAAATTACCTGTTTCGATGCCTATTTTGGTCAGTGAATAGGTTTCATTGAACTATAGATGCTTATTGTTTTTAATTATGGAATGAGATGCCACATAAACATATTATTTGCATGCCTTTTTAATGCTCAACTATATTGTTCTATGGAATTCAAGCTAGAGGCGGCTCAACGTGGTTATCATAAATTTATTTGTGAATTTTCCTTCAGTAAATAAATCTTACAATCACTTACTTTAATCAACTTTACAAATATAACAAAATTTCAATTAATTCCGATAATTCCTTCTTGGTGCACTAATTTAAATGGTATGTGTATATGAAAATAATTTTAAAAAAATTATGTCTGTAATAGACCTATCTATACGTAATAGGCAATATATTTGTATGTATGTGTATATTTCCAAAAATTAAAAATTATAACATATTGATTTGTCATAGAAAATAGTTAAAAATAGCATAGCTGTTTAATGAAGTAAAGTACGCAGTAAATAAAAACCTTAGATAAAATTTAAAATGTGCTAAGATGGCATTTTATAGTAATTATCCCAAGGAACTTAATAGATAATAGTTCTACCGCCATTATCTTTATTAGCATAAAACATTACAAGAAAGCTCATTTGGATTTAATGTTTTGCTATTTGAAACGAAGCTGTCGGGCTTTCAATGAATTAAGAGCCCTTTGTTCATAATTCATAAAACAAATCGAACAGAAACTTTCGTGTAAATCCATTAATGACGCGATAAATATGTAGGTAAGAACGATCTTCCTTTAAGTTCCTATGAAACGGGAGGAGTATCTCACTCAGATATCGCCCTTGGCTATCATGACACAATTTGGGTGAAATATAGCAGTTCTATGCTAATCATGAATTTGCTACATTTCTTCCATTACAATAACGCATATCCTCAACACAAAATGCCCTAAACTTTGAAAACAATATATTTGCAGTTTAACATTAATATTATATTGTGGCATTACTTCACATCCTTTGCATTGCATTAATAATTCCAACATGCTTTTTTTTCTAGCTTAAATTCAATTTTTTAAATTAATATTTCAATGAGAAAATTCATATTTTTTTTTCTTTTTACATAAGTAGCAAAATTGATTTATTCAAAACTTTAATTTCAATACATAATGTACATTGTAAAAAGTTAAAACAATTATTTTTACACCACAAAATTGTGATGAATTAATTTCTAAAATACATTAATAAGCTTTAGAAGTTTAATATTAGTTAAGATTTGCAGAGGTTTTATTTTCTAGTTATTGCTTTTCATTCGAATAATATGTCCTCCACATAATCAAATGCAGAACTGATTATGTATTGACAATTCAAAGACGAAATATATTTGTCGCATAAAAGAATAATTCTTAGTCTAATGCTGTATTTAAATATACGCATTCATATAACATATTCCTTTTTTCTTATACTTTCCGTCATTGTATTTAGATTTTCAATGGAATTAGTATAAAAATTTCAACTAATTTAAAATTAAAATATTCCACCTACAAGTTCAAGACGTTTAACAGATTTTAAGTTTTTTTAATAGAATTTTGATTAAATAACAATAAAACTCTTATATTGCTGAATTTATATTTTAAAAAATTACATTAAACTTAATTTTTTAATAATATTATAAATGATAAATTTATTAATTAACTTAAAACAAAATAAGGCTTTAAAATTTCATGCATTTTACATAACAATATTATGATACAATCCTTCTTTTGAATATATTTTATTAAAAACGATCTGTAAAATCTATCATTCGAAAATTAATTTAACAATTAGCATTGTTAACCTGGAAACTGTTACTTTTACTACTGTAACATTCTCTGCTGGACAGAAAATAAGGATTCCTTTGCGAACAATCCATTGAACCACTGATTATTTTTATTTTCTAAATGACTCAATCATTGATTTCCAATTTCTTTACAAAGCAAGTCTGTATCCGACTATAACACAGACCGAGATTGTATCAAGTAACTGTTAATTGGCACTTGGGTTCTACACTAATGACACATTCTGGTACTTGTAGCTGGGAACTTGCTCATTCTAGCTGATTTAGTATACTTTTCAAAGAAAGTTAGCTTTGCAAACAAAAAGAATAATCTTTCGAACTTATCTTGATAGCTCTCCAAGGAAAATGTAGTTTGCTATTGGTTTTCACATTTCCTACAATAACGGAAACGGGACAGAAACTTAAGAATGAATACAAAGAAAAGACAGCCAATGTAGTCAATGAGGAGGTTGGAATCTACTCACGAAATACAATTTATCATGTAAAAAAGTGATTTTCATTGGACTGAAAGGAATAAATAAATATCATGATTATATTCATAATCCGCCGAAGCTGTGAATCAATAATATAAATATCAACAATGATTTGATTTATCGTACTTTAAATACACCTTTGTTTTGTAAGGCGTGAAATAAATGTTAGTCACTATCTTATATCAATCAAGTTTAATAGGAATAAGAATGCACTAATCGTTAGTAGCCACAGCTAAATCATGATATTTAATTTCAATAATTACAAGTTTATAATTTTTAACCATCTAGCTTATGTCATATCTGTTTAAATCTCAATTTAATTTCCTGCCATCACATTTTTATGAATGACATGGATAACATACCGGAATTCTGTGCCCTTCATAGCAGAACAGTAAAATAGGTGTATATGAAAATTTTAAAAAAATGAAGAAAAATGTATTAATAATTGTATTATACTAGCTAAATATTTTTAATAATGTTTATTATTGTAAAAACTTTGATGAAAATTTAACACATTACTTTTATATAAAGCCTAAAACATGCTAAAGTACTTTAACATGCTAAAACATCCTCAAATAAACCTTTGTAAAGTACAGCATCAATTTGTCTAATTATCATGAAGTAATGTAATATTTTGGATTTCATGAGCATATTTCACACAAAGTGTTCATATTAACTTATGACAAAGTGGAAATACACAATTTCTTAACAATATTTTTTAATGTCAATGAAATATTTCAATATCTTAATATAACATACATATTACATTCTTATTCCGGAAATTATTTACTAAACCTAAAGTTTGTATGGAAAAATGTTTTTTTTTTAATCTAAAATATATTAAATATCCAGCTATGTATAATTGATTCAGCTTGTATAATTGTATAATTGATTGATCCTTTTTTTTTTTTCAAATTTATTTATTTACTTTTGAAACAATTTTAAATAAGAAAATAAAACAATAAAAAAAAAGTTTAAAAAGACTTCATAAAAACTAGAATTAAAAATTTTATTATTATATCTTTTAAAATTTAAAAGGAAATATCTTTAATAAACTACTGTACTAAAATTCGCTATTGATTTTTTTCGACTAAAAATAAATTTAATAATCTCTCATGAATTGCGTTTTCATAATTTTCTCAAATCTGTAATTACGAAACACATCTCAAGAGATTTTGCATGTTGAAAGCAGTATTCACGAAATTTAAAAACCACTCTTTATGTGAAAACAAAGCATTGCTGTTCAAAGAACACTCAATTATTAAAATAATATTCTAATGTTTAATAAAATTACTACAAATATATTAAACTAATGTTTTCAGAAATATATTCTAATAAATTAATTATTTTCCTAAGAGTTTCTGTTTTGTTTGAATCCTAATTATCTTCTCTCTATTTTTTTTTTTTCTTAACACCAAGTTGTTGACGTTGATTTTATTGGATAAACATAAAAGCAACCTCACGTATTCAAGCTGTGTGTTTTTCTTAGCACAAAAATTCTCTCAGATCTTTTTCTTTGGTTTATTTTGGAGTAAACACACAATGCTAGAGAAATAAAATTATTTATAAGAAAAATCAAATAATTTAATCAAAAAGTATATTAAATGTTCATCTATATAATGGATTTAACTTTTCTTACTGATTTATCTATTTATCTTAGAAACATTTGTTTAATAACGAAAACGAAACATCACAAATTAAAAATTCTTCATAACAGGAATAATAAAAAAAATCTTTAATAGTATCTCATTTAATTTTTTAAAGGAAATATCCATAACAAAATAAACATACTATTGAAAGATATTCATACTATAAAAATACTAACCGCACCGAATTAAGAAATGAAAAATAAAAGCTTAAAGAAACGTTTTTGGTATAATTAAAAAATGAATAATGTCTTAATTTTATGCTAAATGGTAGTTAAATGAATTACAAAAAGAAAGTATTTTATTAAACTATTTTTTTATTTATATTTTTTAATGAAAGAGAATGGTAAACAAGTAAATAACATTTTTAAAAGCTTTTTTCACACAGTATAATAATTTATATATAATTTCAGATTAAATCTATCACACTATGGTAAATAAATTAATTTGAGAAAATAATGTGTAATAACGCTAAATCTGATTACATTTTAAACCTTGATTATAAAAAATATGGCGATTTTTTTTTATCTTTAAATTTTCTCTATAGTTTTTTTAAAGAAAACTTTTTTTTTTCATATGTGATATTAAATAATGGCTAAGTAAATGTGGAAAGTGTTGTAAGAAATAATTATGATTGAATTTAAAAAGATGTTTAACTTTCTACCTTCTTTAAGACGGACTTAAGAAAAAATTTAAATATAGGATTTAGTGCACTAAACAAAATTTTAAGTTATTTTTAAAGTTTATATATATATTAGTATACTCAAATAATAAATATCTATTAACTTTAACAGAAAAGAACTGTGCAAAATTTTATGATACCTTTATTTAAACATATTAGATAAAAAGTATATTGGACTTTCTTTAAATTATGAATTTTTAAAAGCAATTTACAAGATGTTTGATTTTAATAAGATGCCATTAAGTTTACAGAATATAAATTTTAAAATTTACCCATTTCCATAAGTACTGAAATTTTATTTTTTAATATTTAATGCGACGAAAATTTATTCCTAAGGATATCATTAGGCATGTCTCGAAAATATCTGCGTATGTTTCACGTAAAAAAAGTAAAGGAAACATATACAAGTGTAATGTTATATTTTATGAATAATTTATAATAGTACTTGCCTGTGATATTTATCTGCATTTATCAGCTTTTAAATTATTTAACCAGTTTCTGTTTATTTATAAATATAACTCTATTTTGAAAATATAAAGCATATCTATATTCCAATCCTCTTCTAATTTTATACAAACAAGCTATTTAAAAGTTAGCTAGTTTGGATTTAATAGATATAAATTATATTTTATTTTATGTTTTAAACAAATATAACAGAAATATATAAAATCTATAAAATTACGTCTCTATGCAAGAAAATTGTAGGTGTTTGTATACTAATTCAATATCAAAAAAAATTTCAATTCAAGCAAATTTCAAGCAATTCCTACTTTTTTTTCACTGTATTTCAGAAAGTCCTTTATAAATAATTTTCATTCATTTTTTAAAGTTTATCTGGAGCCATCTATTGGTAGAAACATGCAACTTAAATCTAAAAAAAAAACTAAAATTAATTAATTAAATTTAATTACTGAACTAATATATTAAGAAACTGCATTAACATCAAGTGTCATCCACCACAAGTTAAAAAAATGTATTTGAACGTGAGTGGATGAATAAAAAGTATTTTATGAACGATTGAAAATTTGAACAAGATACGTATAGGGAGAGTGTGAGCTAATAGAAGAAATTGAAAAAATAGCATTTAATAATCATTTAAGCATCTAATCTAATAATAAATCAACTCATTCAATTAGAACATCAATTTGCTTTAATATACTTTTCTTAACCCTCTATTTTTCTTTCTTCTATGAATAAATTATTAAATTATCATTTCCCACATGGCTCTTCCTATATTAATGCAAAGATTGAATTAGAATGAGACTCTAATCCTAGAGAAGATCTTGATTATTTATTTTCAGTCTTTGAGAAAAGTTTGATTCAATTCTATAAATTAGACTGGAATTGAAACCATCTTATCATCATAAAAGTCTTCTCAATGTTCTTCGAAGTATAATGAAACCAATTTGCAAATGTCATCGGCCCAGATAAGATCTTTTAGCCTCAAAAGAGGTGAGAAGGGTCTGCTTGAGAGATACCACCGTGGACGAATCATGGGGACAATTTCGTAATCCTTTCCATCCAGCCCAATTAAAGCGATAGCTAATCAAACAAATGGCGGGGAATTTTCCTTCACAGATTACTAAATTCGTTGCTATAGGTAACCAAACACCTGCATCTGCTTTCATGGATACTACAGACGAAGCTGGTATTCGTCCCAAATTTCATACATATGATTTATCGCATACCAACAATGTCTCAGATATAAAGACTTGGAATGATAGTGAATAACAAAAGGATATATCGAAAGAAATTATTAATCTCATTGATTTGTGGATTGATTATATTCTAGTTTGATATTTTGAATGAAAGATTTATCAGTATTTTTTTATAATATGAAAATTTCAAACTTAATAATTTGTGAGTAATATATAATAATTTTAGAAAGCTGAATTTATTTGATAGCTTTATAGATACTTTATTTTTAGTTTGTTTTGATATCAGTGCAAATTTTTGTGTTAAATCTACTAGTTATTATATTAATATTATTTTAAATCTTCTTATTTTATTTTATTTAATTGTTCTAATCGTACATCTCATATTCTTTTAACATCCTTTATTATTTGATTTATTACATATATGTATTTTGATTAATTCATATGTCAATGGACAAAGACAGAATTCGTTTAATAAACTACCAACAGATAAATGGATTTTATGAATCGATACTGAATAGAAATGGAATGTTACTGTAAAAATGCTATATAATTTAATATATGTAGAGTAACATTTTAAAAACAGTATTATAACATGTATCAAAACCAATTGCAACATTAAAAAATCATATTTATAAATATTGAAATCGAATCAATAATAAATTTAACTTCATTGTATTCATTGATATCCATAATGATTTTTTATTATAAGTATTGCATATTTTAGTAAAAAAAAAATTGTACAAATGGTAAGAATAAAAAAAATTATAATTATTTACAAATTAAAATTTGGACACGTAAATTTAAATATATAAAATTTTAATTTGTGCTAATGTAGTAATACATTTAAATATTTAACTATTTTATTAACAAACAATTAAATAAGAGAAATTATCATATTAAGTTTTATATAATAGTCAGTATTATGCTTATTACCCATTTCTAACTTCAAATGATAATTATATGCAGTGTGCAGAAAAAAAATATGTTCGTAATTTTAGTTACACATTTTATCCTCTTTACCATAATCATAATAATAGTGTAGAAAAAAATATTTCTGCTTTGAATTACATTTTATTGGTCGTAATCATGCTTAACAAAAAAAAAATTCATCAACGACTTAAAAAAAGTGACATTTATCGAAATATGAAGGAAAAAAAACATTTTTTTATCGTCTAACTCGATTTGTAAACTCATTTAATGTTTCCTAATTATACCACAATTTATCTGTTCCATTTTTTTAAATGCAAAATAAAAAAAAAACATATTAGTTTATGTTTATTTTTAGATTATCTCTATTTTGTAAATTAAGTATATAATAACTGGCGGCGATATTTTAATATATGAAAATCAGTTCTTAATTGCTAAAAAAACTAGAAACATTTTGCCTTTTTTATATTGGTACATGAATTGTTTTGTTAAATGGAGAAATAGCTAAAAAAATATGTGATTAAAAACAAGTTTACTTTTCTACATTCCCCTGATGATAATTTTGTTTAAATTTATTATTTGCGTAAGTTTTTAAGATACGTGTAAACAAAACTTAAGGTTGTTATTTTTAACATTTAATTTCGATAGAAATAAAAAGCATTGGTAAACATTTTCTTCTATTTCAAGAGACAAATTAACTAAAGAATTTTTTGAGAGTAATTTTATATAGCTATATTTATACAAATGTATATTTTATACAAGCATTTTTTATCCTACACTTACATACTTATTCTCATCATTTAAATTATTTTTTAAATATTTAAATTTTTTAATTGCTTAAATAAGATATCCATGACACAAATTTGTTATTTTTAAAAATTGTTGCTGCTGTTAGAGATTATTTGTACCACTGTGCCCAAAAAGTAGGACCAATTATTTTTTTTTCAAAATCTCTTTATTTATTCTACCAAATTTATTTCATCGCCTTCAAAGTAATCCTCTCCGGACACAATGCACTAATCCCAACATTTTTTCCAATCCTCAATGCATGCTAAAAAATCATCAGCAGGGATGGCCTTCAAAGCGCACGGCGATTCACGTTGAATCTCTTCAGTCGTCTCAAAACGGTGTCCCCTAGGTGGTCTTTTGAGTTTAGGGAATAGCCAGAAGTCGCACGGTGATAATTCAGGTGAATACGGTGGTTGTGGAACTTTATGGATTTCATTTTTGGCGAAAAAGTCACGAAGAATCAGTGCAGTGTGAGCTGAGGCATTATCGTGATGCAAAAACCAAGAATTGTCTTTCCATAAATGAGACATCTTTTTTGCGAATTTCACGCAAACGACGCATAACACTCAAATAATATTCCCTGTTGACATATTGGCTCAGCGGAAGGAATTCATAATGCACATACCACGGAAATCCAAGAAAACAATCAACATAACCTTGATTTTGTAGCGACTTTGGCGCGCTATTTTCGGTCTTGCTTCATCTTTGTCACCATATTCGTTCGATTGATCGGTTGTTTCCGGGTCTTAAGCATAAACCCAATTCTCATCTCCAGTTATGATGCATTTCAACTTTTCCTGATAGTCAGAAAGCATTGTTTCACACACTTCAACGCGATGATGTTTTTCCAAAAATTATCTGTTCTGTTTTCGGTACCAATAGAGATTTGACGCTTTTGAGGCCCAAAACATCTGTTGAAATGAAAATGACCGATCCTTTTGAAATTCCAACATCAGCAGCAAGGTCTGTAATTGTAAATTGACGTTCTGCAAGCACCAAATCTTTAATTTTTTGGACGTGAGCTTCGTAGATTGAGACTGATGGTTGACCAGAGGTCTCTTCGTCTTCAACGGGTTCTCTGTCAAATTTGAACTACTTATACCCCTTGTAGACATTTCTTTACAATATAGTTTGCTTACCGAATGCTTTCTGTAACATTCTATACGTTTCCGCAAACAAAATTTAATGCAAATTCTTTGCTCAATTAATTAAGACATTTCAAAAATTGCCGAAATCAGTTTGGCGTCTCACAAAGCCAAGCGTAACTCAAATAGTAAGGAATATTTTGACGAGAAAATTTCACACAGATGTCAAGGACAGTGCCAAAAACCTAAAAAAAAAAATGAAATTCTATACGCCTTGGAAATTTAAATTGAAAATACGTTTTACTTTTTGGGCACAGTAGTAATTGCTTACAACACAAACGCTAACAGAATATGTTGATTACATATAATAATTTTACAAAATTTTTACTTGAAGTTCATATTTTTCCCGTCGTTTTCCCTAGATTCAGCGAAAAAAAAATACTTAAACATTTTTATTCTAAATTGCGTTTGAAAAAATTGTTGTAATATACTTTTAAAACATTACAAATTATTTTTTATATACGTGAATAAAGCTACTGAACTTTTGCATTGCATAACTCATTGTATTGATATACAATTATGCATTTAAGCGTGCATAGTGGTTTTTAACTTTAATATTTAATATAGTGGCATATTAAAACATGCTGAAACAATTATTTTTGCTTGTAATCATAAACAATTGAATTTCTTATGAAATGATGTTAATTTTCTCACTTTTTTTTGTCATTTAGACATTTGTAATGGTTTATTTGGGAATATTACTCAAATAATACTATGAAATTTTGAAATTATGTCGAATTGCAAAGTTACATTATTCACAAGCCGATTTTACCATGAATGCCAGAATGACGCTCCATTAACTATTTGATATTTGATCATAATAAATTGCAAATCTATTTGCCATATTAATGTTTAAAATTATGAGAATGCTTGTAGGAAATTGATTGACTGAGATAAACGATTAGAATTGATGCTACTAATCTTGATTTATCTTGACTTCATTTCCTTTAATAAATGCTGAAATAAACTGAATACTTTAAAAAATGGAAGAATCAAATTTAAAAAAATAAACATGTATTTATTTCAGGAACAATTTTTTTATTTATTATTTTTATTTTTTTGTAATTTTTGTTATTAAGGTCTGATCACACACTTACATTACTACTCTGTTTTAAATGTTTGGTTTAGTATAATCTGTTATCCTTTAAAATTCGCTCCATATTACAGTTCAGCAGAATAAAATTTCGCATGACATTTAACTATGAATACATATATATATATATATTCTTAGGGAAGCAAATTGATAACTATAACAAAAAATTTGTATTTAAAGTATTTTTTAAATGATCAAATATTAACTAGAAAACCCCAAAATTTTTTTTTTCTTATATATATAGATTTCAAGTATTTTATTCTTGCAAAATTTCAAATCTCTGGGGCTTGGTGCTACAGGCTTCGATTTCGAGTTCGGGAAGTGCCCTAGATGTTTGTAGTGATTCGGAATGCACTTTAAACTGTAGGTCTCGATCTAATATGACTACAGAGCCATCCTATTCCGTAAAGGGAAGCGATCCTACCCCATTAACAACCAAACCTCATAAAAAGGAAGCAGCCCCAGTCTGGAAATCTGCCAGTACGTAGACGGCCTTAGTCCACCATGGAGTGGTTACGCAGATGATGTTGCTGATGAGAATTTGAAATAATTGTCGTTCATTTGTTATTAAACCACTTCAATCCAATTTAATGCATGAGGTAATTGTAACGAGTATTTTGATTCGTAAATTCATTTAGCAAATTAATTACATTAAAATAGTATAGCACACATAACTTTTTTTTTAAATTTATTAAATTTATTTAAATTTTAAAAGAAAATGTCAATACGGCATAAGTCTACTTCTATGACAACATTTAAAATGGCAAAAATCTCATAAAATCTGTGATTAAAATTTAAATATATATATCAATTATAAGTGCAATACTTTTCTCAACTTCTATTCAGCTTTAAGTCAACAATCAATACTTTCTCATTTCTTTTATTATTTATATGGTACGTACTTGATAAACACAAAAATGTTCTGTCAATTTCTTTCATTAAATAAAAACTGTAATTTGCATGATCAAATTATATTTTTAAATTATTAGATTACGAATCGTATGCTTAATAAAATATGTATAAAATTACCGTATTTAAAATAATTCGATGAGTGATTATTAAGAGTTATTATTTAAAACTTGTAAAAGTAGGTAGAATGTTGTCTAAAATTATTACAAAAATCATTTTAATTTGTGTAAAATAAATCATAATGAAATTAATAACTGCTGCTAATTTAAAATATTTTTTGAGAGCAATTGTGTCAAAGTGGATTTCATATCATGAATCAGCGCTCTTTTTACGCTCAGTTTTGATTTACATTTAATATCCATTTTTATACATCTTTTTTATTTTTTCACATTTATATTTTATTGTCTTTGAACATATAATATGTTTCATTGATTGATTAAACTATTACTCAGCTTGTTAGAAACATTGTCCGTTAAATAAGTTGGTTAATGAAAGAACATTTTGAAAGGCTAGTTTGATAACATTACTAGGGTGGAAATAAATTTGAATAATTAGTTTTGAGAATCCAACTAATCATCTAAGTTTTAAGATTCATAAAAGCAAATATTATATTTTTGCAAATGAATAATGAATAACCATGATCAGCGATAACGGTGACTTCGCCTTCCCAGTAGCAAATGACTTAGGTCAAAGTACAAGTTATTCAAAACAACAAATTATTTCCTTTATTGAAACTGCTTCCTCAGCAATTTAATAAACAATGATGTGACATTAAACGCACTTACATTTAATTTGCATAAGTTTATAAATATTTATTTCAGCATCGTTATAGTAAGAGAAAATAAAAGGAGGATTTTAATTTTATTTTCCATTGCAATAACATAACTAGTAAAACAAATTATGCATGTAGTCCAAATATTTATGTATCCTTGAATGTGAATTGCATTACACAATTTCGTTATATTGCTTATTTGCATTCTGTATTATCTTCGTTAATTTTATTTCTTGTTAAAATATTATTGAAGATATTTGAGCTTATAACTCTGTTTCAATAATACAAAAGTTACTTTCATTTGGATTCATGATTGTTTGATTCCTTTAGAATTTAAGACATAAAATAAAAATGTAGGCGATTTGAGGAAATTATTCATTTGAAATGAAAACACACACATATATATATGCCTGAAGTCATTAGATAGACAAAATGAAAGCATTTGATAAATTATCATGGTCCACGTGCTTTATTGGTTTCATTAATGTTTTTTCAAATGGAGGGCTTCAGTTATTTGTTTGGACGATTGAAATGTTTGGATTAATTTTATGAATTGCTTCTGCAATAAGCAAATATGTCTCAATGATGCGTTGTGATATTATTTTTGTTTAAACATTATTAAATACGACAGCAAATATAGGTTTAGATGCAATTAACTATTAAGATTTACTAAACAATGTAAACGTTAAGTTCATCGTAATTTAACATTCTTCAAGCTATTTAAATTTCCTTTGTCAAAAATTTATTTCATGCGATCTAGAGTAAAATGTATTTCGTTACGAAAATATATATTCTTTATAAAATCACAGTGTTAGAGTAAAATGAAAATAAATGAAAGACTATATGTATTTTATTTTTAACCGCCTGATTTTGATTTAAGTTTGGTTATTGTTTTGGTTAATCGTTAACTAATAACTCATTTTATCTATCAGTTGCAAATTATAATTTTAAATTAAATCTTTAATAAATATTATTATAAGTCATCAGTTATTATGTATCTCTAAAATCCAAGTCAATAAGTAAACCTAATTATTATAGGCATGTACAATTATTTTTGTACAGTTGTATACATACAGGGTGATTATAATTAAAGTCCCACTTTTAAAATGCTGTAAAAAAAGAACACTCGTCACAATGAGTACAAATTATTTCTTTAAAAAAACAAGAAGGGGAAAACGGTATGTCATCAATAAAAAGTTCCACCGATTTTTCATATCCAATTTGGTATGACCTTGAAATGTTGGATGGACTTACCACTAACAATGTCACAACTGTTAAATGACTTGAAAGTCAATTTTTCTGTCAAAAGACCAAAACAATCAAGCACATTGAACACTACAGTTGGTTTAATGTGCAACTCATGCTAAATACGTTGTAATTTCGATTCAGAATTTTACTAGCAGCCTCATTAACTTTTTATGCCGCATACAGCGCCATCTTTAATACACTTTGGAACTTTTTTGGATGCCATACCGTTTCCCCCTTCATCAAGTATATTCAGTACAAATTTGAACTTATTGTGACTGGTGTTTTTTTTTATTTTACAGCATTTTGATGTGTGACTTTAATAATAATCACCCTGAATTTAATAAAAGAAGAAAACATGGGCTTTAGAGTGAAATAAAAGCTGATCTAATTCTTTTAAAAACGAAATTATTTTCAGTGTCTATTGACAAAATACATATTTGACACTAACAATATTTAAAAATGTAATTTTTATAAAAATAATTACTAAAAATTTTGCAGTCATTTCTTGCAATAGCAATCTAAAACTAATAAGTCTCTTTTAAACATAAATATATGGCTTTCAGAAATAAATCGAGTTTGATTTACGCTTCAAGAGGAAACGTCCAGATGAAGTTTTAATGCGTTTTAAAATTTCTGAAGTTCCTGAACTATAAAAAAGCTACTTTTCAAAACTGACAAGTAGGTAAGAAGAGTAAGAGAAAAGTTAAAAAATAAGAAAGCTATTTCAAAATATTCCCACTACTACCATTTTACTTTAAAATACATTTTCAGTGCGAGTTTTTGATGTAAGTAACAGACGATTACGGAATATTTTGCAATTTTATACAGTGATACACAGACGTAAATTTAATTGTTTTTACCATGGTTTATATTACGTAATGAGTTTTTTCAATTTATCATACAAAAAATATATATATACTCTCATGTAATATTAGAAAATAGAACAATCCTAGAATAAAAATAAAAACTAAAATAAAAGAAAGTAAAATATAAAATTGTGTAACATACATTTCACGGATATTATAAAAATAATGTATTTACTAAATATAAAAGATGTATAGGCATTGTATACTATTTCATTAAAGTATATATATATATATATATATATATTCACATGACTTTATTATTTCCTTTTTTATAAATGATTGCGATATTTTAGATCGTCTAGAAAACCTGTATTGTACAGTAATTTTATTTAGCTTCTTTTAATTATATCAAGTTAAATTGTAAAGGATCAGTGGTTAAAAATCGTTGTTCAAAAACTACGGAATGTAAAGAGAACCGACTTATAAGTTAAAAAAAAATATTATAAGACCAAATTTTCCCTGTAATTAAAATATTAGAATGTTACAGTATTGATAAATATTTATCAATTTCCTTTATCCGTTACATTTATACTAAAGATGGTTCAAATTAGAGGATATATAATCGTATTAAAAGTCTTTTTTCATCAGAAGAAGGATGTTAATACAGGAGAGTGTAAATAGTGTAAACAAAAAACTTAAACAGCCTACTGTTTCATTACAAAACAATTTAAAGAGTTAAGAGACAAATTAAGAACAAGATTTCCTTGAAAGGCAAAATGGAACAAACACAAATTTTCTTGATAAAATAAATTAACTTCAAAAGTTTCTCATCACGGGACTTGTTTTGATAATGTATGCAAAAAATTGTTTTTTTAAAGAAATAACATTTGAACTCTTAACAGAATGATCGTACATTTCAGGAATTCATGGTGTGTCTCTCAACTATCAAAGATTCAGTTTGCAATATAACATTTATATTACAATATTATTGTAGTGTTATGGAATTGTTTTTCTCGAATTAGTATTGGACATAAACAAAATAGTGCAAAATAACATTCAACCATGAAAGTCAATATTAAATGGCCATGATTATTAAACATTTCGAAAGGCATCCTGTTGAAGTGGTTGTCTGGAGATAAATTAAAACCACAAATATAGAATCTCTGTACATTGTAATTAAACCCTTATGACCCTTGAAATTAGGATCTAACTTTCAGTAAAGGAAACATTTTCTGACGGCGAATTATTATTTTATTCATTTGGAATCGTATTAAATGTGAAAGGATTATTAAGCAATCGTCATATCAAGGTATTTAAATAATCTTGAAAATTCATGGATTTACGTACTATTAAATATTTGGCTTTACGAAATTATTGAATCTCTTATTGCAACATAATAAATTAAAATAAATTACTTTTCCGGTGTGACTAGAAAAATTGATTTCTTCAGTACCTAATAGCACAAATATATTCGTGATCAGGTGTTTAAAAGTCAATTCGATGGAAACGTCAATTGAATATGCTATAATATTGTTTGCAAAGTAAGTAATTGTGTAAATAAATATTTTTAGTAAATCTTGACATGTATATTTACCATAATATTTTTAGTGAATTACATTATACAGGGGGATTATAATTAAAGTGCCACTTTCAAAAACTAAAAAAAAAATATAAAACACTCCTCACAATGAGTTCAAAGGTGAACTGAAGATACTTGAAGAAGAGGGAAACGGTATGGTATTAAAAAAAATGTTCCACCAATTTTTCACATTTAATTTGGCATGTCCTTGCCGTGGTCGATGGGCTTTCCACTAATAAAGTTACCTGTTGAATGACTTGGAAGTTATTTTTTGTCCGTCAAAAAAAAACAAAAAACAATCAGGCACGTTGAACACTACAGTTGGTTTAATGTGCACCTCATGCCAAATACGTTATCATTTAGATTCAAAATATCACTTGTAGCCGAATTGACTTTCTTTCTGCCGCTTACAACGCCATCTATTAATACACTTTGAAACTTTTTTTCTGATGCCGTGCCGTTTTTCCCATCTTCAGGTATCTTCAGTTCAAATTTGAACTCATTGCAACGAGTGATTCCTTTTTTACAGCAATTTGAAAGTTGGACTTTAATTATAATCACCCTGTATAAAAAATGTCATATAATCCTGTACATTAAATAATTTTATATATGAATCATTTTATATATTTTATGATAAAAAAATTCCGAATTCATTATTATACCGAATACATAGTAAACCGTGAAAACATTGTATTAAATTCAAAATGTTTCGTAAATAAAACAAAATGTATTGCAAAAGTAAAATATATTTTTTTTCTATCCCAGTAATTTTATTTAAGTGCAAAATTTTAGAGCTTACTTGCTTTTTAATTTATAGTTATAAATCAAAAAATAAATTATTTCTAAATATATAAATAGTTTAAATATATTTGAAAAACACTTCGAATCTTAATGGAGTTAAATATTTTTCATTTAGTAAAATGTACTTTTAATTAAAGAAATAAAAATGATTTGTTCATTTAAGTTTCTCAGTTTATTGAAAGATTCACCTATTTACTTTCCTTTCCAATATCTAGAAAATTCATTTCGACTTTGCACGCGAAAGTCGCCTCCCATCGAAAAACAAACTATAACATTTTCTTTTTACGAAGTAACATTTCTGACATCTTTAATTACCCCCAAATGAACATTTCCAAATGTACCCTAGTCGACAATATATAAAATACTAAAATATCATAAATTGTACGGCTTTAACATTTCGTTTTACAGTATTTATGTAGTTAACAAGATGCATTGCGCCATTTTTTTTTTCATTGTTGTCTGATGTGTGTTATAAATTAGAAGACATTGCTCGCATAAAAAATTTTGAATAATTTTTAATTTTAGCGCTTCCAGCATTTAAAGTTTTCCAAACTGTTCAGTCTGTTACATGTAAATGTTTTTCCATATACGTATAATTAAGATTCAAAAAGTCAGTTTGAAATTACTACACACATTCTTTTCCTATTATTAATATTTTTTTTCATCTATATTTGTATGCGAAGCCTTTGTACTCATTTTTTCCTGCGTTGTGTGATAAATAATTAAGGTTTAGAATACTTATATTTTATTCAGAAAGTGTTTTTTGTGTTTACGAAATACAAATGAAATAAACTATATTTTGTCACAAAAAATTAACTAAAATAAAACTTTCTTGCTACATTTAACAAACTAAAAAACTGTGCATCTAGAAACAAGCAAAACATTAAAACATTCTCAAGGAGACCTTTTTTACTAGAATTCATTTTAACGTAAAAGCAGGAATTGAAAAAGAGATCATCAGTACAGTAGATAGTAACGGAAATGACAATTCGTAGAATATATCTTTTTCCATGCTTACAACCAATTAAAACAGTAGGAAAACATGTTTTCTCTTTCAAACTTCTGAAAAAAATATGCTGTGTTATTTATTTATAATACACGAATAATGGGAATTTCAATTTCAAAGGTTGATTTTTTATATAAGTACTTTTCAAATGCTTGACTGGAACCCTCTTTATTTGTTTGCCCTCATTTTAATATAATCCTAATTCAATATTTGCAGAGAACACATACAAATATAACAAAAACAATTTTGCTTTCTTAAATAGAATTAAACTTGAAAGATATTCCAGTGTATCTATTGTTTTCCTATAAATATAACTTTTTTTTTTTACAAATAATCATATTTACTTTCAAATTTACAATTCTGTGCTGCCTATTCCAAAACTAATATTGGTGATCAAAGAAAATACTGGAAAAGCAGTACTTTTTCAAAGTAAAATTTGATAAAAATTAATAATTTTTCCACATTGAAAGCAAATATGCCTTTTTGTTTTATGCAAAACAGGTTTTATAATTATGTTTTGAAAACAACCAATTAGCATGTTTCATTTCTTAATATAAAGATTTAGAAATAAAGGAAATTGATACTATGTGCCTATCGTTGCTCTATTAAAAACCATTACTTTTCCTAGTAAATTTATCTGATATCCAATATACACTCATGTCCATAAATTAAGGATAATGAAGTTCAGGCAAAGAAAGAGACAGAAGCAAAACAAATTTGACTTATTTGTAAAGTCTATTTATTAAACAAAAGGTAAAGAGCAAAAAAGATGCTATATGTTTGACATAATTAATAAAAATTGCGATTTTTACTCCCTGGAGCAAATTTCAAAAAAAGAACCTATTTACAAAAAACAGTATAACATGGTTAATATGATGGTTAATAGCTGAAGAGAGCTGACGAGACAGGTCTGATGCTGTTCTCGGTCTGTTTCTTTTGGCAGTAACTGCTAAATACCGGTCCTCATTCGGCGTAGTAACTCGGGGGCGACCTGTGCTGTAACATCTACTAACATTACCATCATCTTGGAATCGTTGCCAAAGCCTGGAGATGACACTCTGGGCAATTCCAAGTTCCAGCTGGGTACGTCCACATTCCAGTCGTCCGATAATTCTACCACGTAAAAAATCATCCAAATGCTTCCTTTGTGCCGTAACTATGCGGTTATTGCACTGAAAGGCTCTTTAAACGCCAGTGAACAATTTTATTTCTTTGCCACCATTCCTTATATACCCCTCTCTTACACTCTCGTCATTGTGACGTACTATCCCCGCCATCTGGTGGTTTCCAGTAATTTGCATATTCTCCTTCTAGATGAGTGTGATAATTCTACACATGAAATTTTTATTTTAGAGTTCAATTTATGTGTGATTCTGAATTATCCTTAATTTATGGACCTGAGTGTATATATATATATATAATGAAAATAATTTTACATAATATAGTAAACAAGGATTATATTTATAAATTATACATGAACATGTTTATAAAAATACTAATGATATAATAAATGAAGCACATTTAATTTTTTTTTTCTTATCCTTATTGAACGAAATGTTGCACTGTTTAATACAAATATAAGAGTACTAATTCAGAATTATTCTAATACGTCTAGAAATAATTATGGATTTAAAAAATGTACAAAAATTTTAATTAATATATTTATGATATTAATATCACAAATGCTTATTTTTAAATTTTATGATGTGGTATTTAAGTTATTATATTTATACAAAAGTTTATTAGTTATAAAATTTATGGGCTAAATAATTTTTACCACAATGATGTTAATATACACTCTCTTCTATGTGAAAAAAATATTTTATCTTCGTATATACGTAAATAATTTTATTCAAAGTTAGTATAAACACACATATTTAGTATATACTATATTTAAAAAATATTTCGGTGTTTCAAAAAGCAATAATAATATTTATATTTATGTAAATAAAAGATTGTAAAATCATGTATCAAATATTTTATGAACTTAACTGTTTTGTTAATTAGTTTTTAGAAATAAAATTTTATGAACACATACATGATTCCTAATTTTTCACTTTAGCAATTTTCCGATATTTCAATTTTTCTTAATCTAGAAAGTTCTCAATTACAAATTAAAAGTTAAATTAAAAAGTTATTTCATTTAAATTTGTTCAATTATTTAAATTAGTTGTTTTAATTTAATTATCAAAATAAAATAAGATAATTAGTCTTTGTACTAAGAACATTCTTTTCAATACATATCCGAAGGACATATATTCCTTTAAAATGGCTAAAAATTAAAGTATCGAAAACTTACTTCAACTTTCACTAGTTCAATAGCAAACTATGTGTATTATTTTTATTTCAATTATACCGTAAACAATAATAAAAATGAGTAGCACATTATGAGTTACGTGTCGTATAATATTCTGTTTCATATTCTTTTTTTTAACAAAATATCAAGAAAATATAAATTTTTAAGGAATTGCCTGGAGGAACAAGGTCAATTGATCAGTTCCCAAGCGGAAAGCAAACATGTATAATGCATACGTGTGTACAAACTTAGTAGCATACATGTGTACTGAAATCGACAAACTTGGATAAGTTACACAATATTTTATCCAGTAATTTCGATTTTTAATGTACAAATTATAATCTGCTGGTAAATGCTTTAAAAGTCCAGATAGTATTTTTGTTAGTAGAATTAAAATTCTGTATATTCTCAGAAGTAAAGGAGTTCTTCCAAAATTTAATAAACTTTACTGTCAACTGCTTAAAGTAATGGAATCTAGAATTAAAAAAAAAAAATTTGAAAAAAAAAAAAAAATCAATTCCTATTTTTTTTCATTATATTGCAGAAAGTCCTTCATAAATAATTTTCACTCATTTTTAAATTTTCATCTATTGGTAAATATATATGCAACTTAAATCTAAAAAAAAAACTAAAATTAATTAATTCAGTAATTAAATTAATTACTGAATTAATATTTGAAAAAACTGTATTAACATCCAGTGTCATCCACTACAAGTTCAAAAAAAATGTATTTGAACTCGAGTGGATGAATAAAAAGTATTTTATGAACGATTGAAAATATGAACAAGATATATATAGACAGAGTGTGAGCTAATAGAAGGAATTGAAAAAAAATTCTAATTCTATTATTACATGCGTGATTTAAAAGATCGTAAGAGAACAATATAAACCGTAAAAAATATCTTCAAAATAAGTTAGTGTGATAGCATAATCTTAAGTATTATTAATACTGTATCTTAATTGTTTTTCTATTTGCTAACACTCTTCTATTATAGAGATAGTAACAAATAGAACAAATAATTTCTAATATTTAGGCTGAACATTTTACACAAGTTGATTAAAAAATAATTTGGAAGTTCTTTAAAAAAGGGTTTGCGAATTTTGCAGACATTGTTTATAAAGTGGTAAATAACGCATGTTACGTAGCATGTGTCTGCTCTGCTCTCATAACGTGAAAAATAAATAATTAATGTAATGTACATTATGAATTAATGTATGTACTGAAATTGCAGAAAAATATTATTTTATGAAATAATTGACTTTAGTATTTATAAATGCCAATCTTTTTTTTCAATTCCTTCTAATAGCTCACATTCTCCGTATACACTAAAGTGACAAAAGTCATGGGATACCTCTTAATATCGTGTCGGCCCTCCTTTCGCCCGGCGAAGTGCAGCAACTCGACGTGGCATGGACTCAACAAGTCGTTGGAAGTCTTCTGCAGGAATATTGAGCCATGCTGTCTCGACAGACGTCCATAATTGTGAAAGCGTTGATGGTGCAGGATTTTGGGCACGAACAGACCTCTCGATGATGTCCCATAAATGCTCTATGGGATTCATGTAGGGTGATCTAAGTTGCCAGATCATTCGTTGGAATTGCCCAGAATGTTCTTCAAATCAATCGCGAACAGTTGTGGCCCGGTGACATGGCGCATTGTCATCCATAAAAATCCCATCGTTGTTTGGGTACATGAAGTCCATGAATGGCTGCAAGTGATCTCCAAGTAGCTGAACATAAGCATTTCCAGTCAATGTTCGGTCCAGTCGCACCAGAGGACCAAGTCCATGCCATGAAAAAACAGCCCCCATCATTGCGGAGCCACCACCAGCTTGAACAGTGCCTTGCTGACAGTTTGGGTCCATGGCTTCGTGGGGTCTGCGCCACACTCGAACCCTACCGTCAGCTCTTACCAACTGAAATCGGGACTCATCGGACCAGGCCACGATTTTCCATTCATCTAGGGACCAACCGATATGCTCACGTGCCCACGAGAGTCGCTGCAAGCGATGTCGTTCTGTCAGTAAAGGCACTCGAGTCGGTCTTCTGCTGGAATAGCCCAAGAAAGCCAAATTTCTCCGCACAGCTCTAACAGACAAGTCCCTTGTACGTCCCACATTGATTTCTGCGGTTATTTGACGCAGTGTTGCTTGTCTGTTAGAATTTACGACTCTTTGCAGACGTCGCCGGTCTCGGTCGTTAAGTGCAGGCGGTCGACCACTGCGCTGTCAATAGTGGGATGTTATGCCTGAAATTTTATACTCTCGGCCCACTCTTGACACAGTGGATCTGGGAATGTTGAATTCCCTAACGATTTCCGAAATGGCATGACCCATGCGTCTAGCTCCAACTAACATTCCGCGTTCAAAGTCTGTTAATTCCCGTCGTGAGGTCATCTTCACGTCAAAACCTCTTCACATGAATAACTTGAACAGAAATGAAAGCTCTGCGAATGTACTGCGCATTTATACTTGTTCTACGCGATGCTACTTCCATCTGAAAATTTGCATATTGCTATCCCATGACTTTTGTCACTTCAGTGTATATATATCATGTTAAAATGTTCAATCTTTAATAAAATACTTTTTATTCATCCACTCAAGTTCAAATACATTTTTTTTAACTTGCAGTGGATGACACTGGATGTTAATACAGTTTTTTCAAATATTAATTCAGTAATTAAATTTAATTAATTAATTTTAGTTTTTTTTAGATTTAAGTTGCATATATCTACCAATAGATGGCACCAGATAAACTTAAAAAAATGAATGAAAATTATTTATAAAGGACTTTCTGCAATATAGGGAAAAAATAGGAATTGACTTAAATTTTTTTTATTCTTTTATTTTACTTGTTTGATGTGAGTCTTCATATTTCTATAAGATGCAATAAAAAAATCAAGTATAACTTAAAGTACAAAAACTAAGCACCCATGCAAATGTTTGCCAGAGGTTAGTAAGGCATTACCATAATTTGTACATTAGACTACCACTTATAGTTCAGGACAATCAGAAACGATTATAAATTCTGTATGAGAACTTTCCATAATCTAACCTCAAGAAATTAAAGACTATTTAAAATGCTTCCTACATTAAATTTTAATTTATTATATAACTGGATGATATTGAAAGTGATGGTTGTCCATTTTCTGTACATTAAATTTAGATAGAAAAATCAGTTGATCTATACTACAGTGTTCAAAAAGTAAGACCAATTTTCAATTTAAAATTCCCGGGAATTATGGAATTTCAATTATTTAGGTCGCTGGTACTGTCTTGACTGACTGTCTGTACGTGGCATCTGTGTAAAATTTCACATCAAAATATTCATTAGTGTTTGTGTTATTCTTGGCTTTGTGAGACGCTAAAATTGATTCCGGCGATACTTGAAATGTCTGAGTTAATTGAGCAAAGAACTTGCATTAAATTTTGTTTCCGGAAACGTATAGAATGTTGCAGAAAGCATTCGGTGATCATTCCTATATTGGAAAGATATATTTAGAAGTGGTATAAACAGTTCAAAGAAGGCAGAGTACGCGTTGAAGACGAAGAGCCCTCTGGTCGACCAACAACCTCAACCAACAAAGCTCACGTCCAAACAATTAAAGATTTGGTGCTAGAAAACAGTCGATTTACAATTAGAGACCTTGCTGATGATGTCGGAATTTCAAAAGGATTGGTCAATTCCATTTTGGGCCTCAAACGCGTCAAATCTCGATTGGTATCGAAAACTCTGAATGCGACACCTCACACTGCATTGATTCTTCACGACCTTTTCGCCAAAAATGAAACCCATATTGTTCCATAATCCCCATATTCACACCTTGCGATTTCTGGCTACTCCCTAAACTTTAAAGATTTACTTTATATTACTTCGGGTAAACCTTTTAGAATCGATTGAAGAGATTCAACATGAATCGTCGTGGGCTTTGAAGGCCATCCCTGCCGATGACTTTTTAGCATGCATGGAGGATTGGAAAAAAAGTTGGCATAACTGCATTGCGTCCGGAGGGGATTACTTTGAAGGCGATGAAATAAATTTGGAAGAATTAATAAAGTGTTTTTGAAAAAAAAATAATTTTTCTTACTTTTTGAGCATAGTAGTAGTTAATGGTTGCAGGACAATTCTGTCAGATAACATTTTGCATTCATTAATGTGTGCATAACAATCTGTTTTATTTTCATGTATGGTAATACAAGGGGAATTATTATTAAACATTACAGCTGCTTTCTTACTAAGAATCAGAAGAAAATATTTGCATTCCAACAAAGTGTATGTAAATTTGGGGACGAACATGAATATATTTCGTTGCACTACAAAAGCCATAATTTAACCTAAATCCATTTCGGGTGGAATTTACCGGCTTTTATATTCTTGTTCAAAAACAGTAGCATCATTCCGCCAAATCAAACACAATAGATGTATTGTAGAACTAGATGAATTTGGAGTCTAATAGTGAAGGGGGAACACATTCTCAGATACAATTTCATTAAGAATTCTAATATTTTTGTAAACAACTTAGTATCCATATTAGTCGTAAAGTCTAACATTTCTGATAAGTCAACATATCTTTTATTTGCACTTTAAAGTTTTTAAAGGATTTGCCTTAACAGATACTTCTGTAATTTGATATCGATATTAAACAGATACTTTGAATCCTTGAACTAGGTTAAATCTAACAAATGCATTGAAATTTATTTTTTCTCTTTTACTGAAGAAATACTTATAAAAATATTATACTACTGTGTCCCAATTTAAAATTACCAGGGCTTATGTAATTTCTTTTTTTTCTTTGTTAGGTTGTTGGCATAAATGACATAAATTTGGAAGAAAAAATACAAAGATTTTGAAAAAAAAATAATTGGTCTTACTTTTTGTGCACAGTAGTATCTTTAGTGAAATATGAATTCTTCATAATTAATAGTTAATTTTTATATCTTAAATCATTGCAGGATAGCTGGAATTAAAATTTGCATTAAATTATTTAGTACTGAAACTTCCAATAGGTAACCAGACTTATAATGCGAGGCACGTACATAAGAAACACTTCATATGTTAGTAGAAATATAATATTTGTATGAAAAAATTTATAAGAATTAATAATAAATTTAATGTTTCAACAAAAAGCCTCTTGGGCAACATGATTAAATGGAAAAAAAATTTAATTTAATTTAATTTCATATTTTAAATATCTTATATTTCAGATAATATAAGCCGATTTGTTATTACCTGCCGATAACGCATTTTTTAATAAAAAAAAATACAGTGCTTTAACCTAGTATATAAGAAAAAAATCCGGTAACGTTCTAATATATTTGTCAGCATTAATATATATCTCATTTCGCCATGAGGGCAAAAATGTAAAAAAGAGTGGAATATTTTCCAATCCAATTGCTGGAAAGTAAAATGCCAGAAGCTAAACTATTTGGAAACTTGGATTATGGTGAATTTTGAAGGATTTATATGACTTTACCTATTAATGTTTTTCATAAAGGTAAGGGGAAGATTAAATTATTTTTTCTTATCTATTGTCATTTTTATGGAGATTCTCAGATGTTTGATGCCTATCACTTTTGTGGCAAATTAGCTATCGCCGTAGGAGACTAACCTCGTTATTCTAATTAATGGCGAATTTTGGCGTAGCCATAATCAGATTTTTCATTTTGGCTACGACAAAACAATTAATTTACATAAAATTATGAATTCATTCAATTTAAAAATATTTTTTTTTCTAAAACTCATGAAATACAAAATAAGAAATATAAATCTGCTGCATAGCAAATAAAAACAAAAGCAAGTAATATAAAAAAAAATAAAAAAAAATTAAAGTCAATTCCTACTTTTTTTTCACTGTATTGCAGAAAGTTCTTTATAAATAATTTTCATTCATTTTTTTTAAATTCATCTGTCGCCATCTATTGGTAGACACATGCAACTTAAATCTAAAAAAAACTACAATTATTTAATTAAAATTAATTAATTAATTAATATTTGAAAAAACTGTGTTAACATCAAGTGCCATCCACTACAAATTCAAACACAAATGTATTTGAACTTGAGCGGATGAATAACAAGTATTTTATTAACGATTGAAAATTTGAGCAAGATATATATAGGAAGAGTGTGAGGTAATAGAAGGAATTGAAAAA
>BPLQ01008279.1:196456-210102 GCA_021605075.1 Caerostris darwini
TATTATTTTCAGAAGATAGAAGAACCATTTTTTATTACAACTCTCTGTACATACTTCGAAAGGAAATCGATAATCAAACTTCCGAGAAACCTTTTTTAAAATTCAAGAATACAGGAGTCCTAATAATAATAATATTAATAATAATAATAATAATAATAGAAATTATTTTCTGAAGATAGAAGAACCATTTTTTATTACAACTCTCTGTAGATACTTCGAAAGGAAATCGATAATCAAACTTCCAAGAAACCTTTTTTAAAATTCAAGAATACAGGAGTCCTAATAATAATAATATTAATTATAATAATAATAATAATAGAAATTATTTTCAGAAGATAGAAGAATCATTTTTTATTACAACTCACTGTATATACTTCAAAAGGAAATCGATAATCAAACTTCTGAGAAACCTTTTTTAAAATTCAAGAATAGTGAGTCAAGAAAAGTTTTGATTACTGTACCAAAAAAATATTTGATTTCAAAAGAAAAATAAATCCGTCTTCGACGAAATTCCAATTCATTTTGTATATATACTAGAGGGAAAAAAAGACGCAAATATCTTGCATGAGTTTGCATCATAATCTCTGTCTTCTTTGTCGTTTTCGACAAGTATTGTTTTCGACGTAAAAACAAACACTAGTTCTGATATATATAACTAGACTCGTTGAACGAAATATTCTCTGGTTTTCAAGATGGGATTTCATTGAGTCTATCCGTATTTTTATGTATGTCGACATCGTGATATTATTTGCTGAGAACAGAAGAATACAAGTTGAATAGAAATCCATTTATTTTATCCTTTTGCATTACTTGACAAATGCGGATAAATCACATCAACAAAAGGACAATACATAACTTTGTTATATGTTATGAAAAATGATAGATACGAAATACCTTATATTTCTCAGGCAGCATAAAAATGTAATCTTAAACTAAACTTTAAAGTGCATTTTCCTGTCCGCATTACGAATGTTATTTATGCCCCACAATTTCAGACAATTTTATAAATGTTTCTGATCTATAATTGAGTTACCGCAAACTTTAAAGCATAAATTCTAAAGCAAATAAATTAGATCTGGTCTTAAATTGTTTAAATCATTTTAGTGGTTTGTATTTCTTTGTAGAAATATTTTATAAAATCTATTTATTTAATAGCAGTACTTACTTTTGAATTTTACTTATTGTACAGTATTTTTGAATTTCTTTTGTTAAACATCGGAAAACATAGCGTTACACATATTTATGCCACAAACACCGCGCCGTTGGGCAATAACAGAATAACATTACCTTTCAGCGGAAACTTTAAGGGAACTGTTTGACATTTGTGCAGTGCTGGGGACAAAAACTAGAAAATATCTACCATGCAGTTAACATATCGATTCGAGACGCTTTACTTTTTGTCATAAATGCAATTGGGTCTACTGGTTTTTGAATGTGGTGATTACAATAAATTCCGTCAGGAGACTCAAAACTGAGTCACCATTCGTTAATGCAGTTTCAAGCACATATTTTTGAAAATTTTGAGAATTATACGAAATACCTTCTTCATCTATTAAACAAATCTCTTCATTATATTAAAATTAATTAACAATAAAATCTAATCGAAACAGAAATTAAGGGTGTTTGTAAGTTAAGTCCCACTTGCAAAATGCTGTAAAAAAAGAACCACTGTTCACATTAAGTTCAAATTAGAACTGAATATACTTGATGAAGGAGGAGACAGTATGTCATCAAAAAAAGAAAGGTTCCACCGATTTTTCCCCTCCAATGTGGTACGACCTTGCCATAGTGGAAGGGCTTTCAGCTTACAATGTCACAACTGTTGAATGACTTGGAAGTCATTTTTTTCCGTCAAAAGACACAAATAATCAAGCACATTGAACACTACAATTGGTTTAATGTGCAACTCATTCCACCGTTGTAATTTCGATTCAAAATATGGCAAACTGGCAGCCGTTATTCACTTTATGCATCTAACAGCCATCTATCAATACACTTTGGAACTTTTTTGATGCCATACCGTCCCCTTCTTCAAGTATCTTCAGTTCAAATTTGAGCTCATCGTGAAGAGTGGTTCTTTTTTTACAGCAATTTAAATGTGGGACTTTAATAATTATAATTGCCATGTACATTGCTTTTATATACGAAGAAGCTCTTTATAGAATGCTTTTTTACTATAATTTTTTTATAGAATGTTTTTATACACGTAATATGTATTTTAACGAAAAAACATTTCGACACATAACAAATTTTTAAAATATATTTTTCATATATACATTTATACACTTCAGAAAGTTACACAAAAAATAAATTTTATATCCTTAATGCAAAATGCATTTTATAAGCTTCAGAAATTCTAATTAATGTTATGAAGATTTCGGTTAACTTTTTCTGATATTCGATTGAATAACAGAAATTTTAAATCAAACTATTTGAATAAACACATTAGATCTGATTTTAGAAGAATTTAATTTACTTAAACAATTTATATTCTTGGTAAAGATGTTTTACGAAATGTATTTATTCTTGTTTAAAGATTCATCAATTAATTCTGTTGTTTCAGGCATATTTTATTTTAAGAATTTGAAAAATATTTTCTAAAATAAAATGTAAACAAAATTCATTTTATTAGCCAATTATGTATATTAGTTACATAAATATATTAATATTATGAAAATATGTTTTTATTCACTATTATTATTATTCAATGAGAGACCATGTAATGAATACAAAGGAAAAATAAAGTTAATGAGAGTTATTAACAAAATTATTTTTATGCAAATTTTTAAAATAACATTAAATTACTGTTTGATTATTAAGTATTCATTTCAAAATATTTCTTTCTGAAGTTACAATGATAAGGATACAAATGTCACTACATATGTATGTAATATCATACTTTTCTAAATTCTATTTCAAATTTTAACGATTAATGAATATTTATTACAGAATAAGATTAATTCTAAATTTAGATGTCCTTAAAAATATTTTCAAATTTTTTAAATTCTAGATTAATAAATTGTAACTATAGTCTACTTTATAAATTTTAATTACAGAATTAATCTCCGTTTTTAACCATATTTTTAAGAAAGATATTATTCTATTTTTTTAAAATTCAATAAATCTTTCAGATTAATCATATTTATGCTTAAAAATCGTTGAATACTTAAATTTTATGAACGTCAAACAAAAGATTAAACGAGCCCACATTTCAGGGTACAAATTCAAATAAACTCAATATTACCATACTAAATTGAGTTTTACAACTTTGGGGTAAGGTCTGAGGTGGGATTATGAGGTTAGGGTGCTGTAATTTATTTTACGATACGTTAAATATTTGCAGAGCTTATGTCATTTGGGAAAACTAAAGCATTGTGATATAAAATAAATTTGAGGTTATAGTCAACTTCAAGGTATAAAACCTGCTACAAAAATTATATTTGAATAGAGTTGAAAATAGTTGAATTATGAAATATTTTAATCATCGTTAAAGCATTTTATGTTATAATAACTGATTTTTTTTCAGATTATATAAACATATTAATTTATTTTATTATTGTTTTTTTTTTCGTATTGATTGCATTTTTACAAAATGTAATCATCAAATAAATTTTAAAATGAATCTAAAAATAAGAGGGTAAGGTATATTATAAGTATATATATGGATTAGTTTAAAGAAATGTTGTTCCCAAATTCTGAGTACTTTACTCTGAAATCTTTTGCCTCTGTCACGACAAATATATAGCAGATTCAACGTTACGCGCGTAACGTTTAAGGCTTGCTTCATTGCACTATATTAAGAAACTACAATTTTGAAACCACAAACTTATTATTAGAAACAAAATCGCTTTAGCAGATAATAGTTCGAGAACATTCTTTTCCCATTTCATGATCTCAACAGGAGTCTTTTATAACGAACGAAATATTCGTGCCCATACCTGGCACAGATAAAGTACATTTCAATTAGGCATCGTTGGTCAAGTTTTGACTTTTTGAAATCACCTTACTTTCAACCACGCCGATATAAATTTTTCCAAATAGTGTACGAATTAATGCATTTGAGGAATGTATTACACATCTTATATTTAGTATAATATCATTTATATAAAACCACACTGAGATACATAAAACCACATTAATAACTTATTACGAAATGTCGAAATGTATTCAAAAGAACAATAAAATGTAAATAATTATTTTCCTAAATTAACTTTGAGCAATTTTCACAAAACATCTGTAAGTTAACACGATATTTATCAATTTTATAGTTTACAAAAACAGCTCAACATAACACGAAATTTACCCTATTCTTATAAATATAAATAAAATCAGAAAAAATAAAACAATATGTCATCGTCTGGTTGATTGTTTTTCTTTGTATGTGTTTCACGTAAACAAAAGTTACTGCTGTTGACATTTAATCAGAAAATAAATCTTATAATATTGCTTTTTACAATTCAAATTTAAAGAAATAATTTCCTTTCCTGCGTATTTGTGTAAGTAGGTTGACTTTTTTTTTTTTTGTTTAATAATATTTCATAATTATAAAAGCTTTATTCAATGTGTACATAAATATTTGTATGTAATTATAAATCCCAAAATTTAGAAAAAAAAAGGCCGATTTTTTTTAACATTTAACAATTTTTTGTATTATGCCACATAATTTAAGTTTGAGAAAATAAATAATTTATTTTTTAACTCCTTACACTAGTCAAAGAAGTTATCTTTCACATTTCTTTCTTTTTTCTCTTATATTTTAGAACTATCATTTTTTTTTTCTAATGACTATTATTCATTTAACATTTAAAATAGTTAATTTAACGAAAGTTTGTTTCACGGTTGTCACTCATTAGTAGCAAAAAAAAATTTTTTTTTTAGTGTCAATATAAGCAGAATTAATTTAATATTATTATTTTAACATAATAATAATAGTTGACATTATTTTTTTAAATTCTATTAATGATATCTATATATCTTACTTTTAAATTCCAGTTTATACAGTTAGAAATTTAATAAACCTTAAAATATAAGAAGTCGTCTGTTATATCACACTTTCGGTATATCTTTTTTTCCTAACCGAATTGCGCAATATAACTAAGGTTCCAAATTATAAGACTAAATTAATTACCTTATATTTCCGTGTATAAAGCGATAATTTTTAAAACATTTTCTACAGATAAACTACTGGGGTCTTCTTTAACTGTGGCAAAAAACGTACATATTTTATCGATTTTATGGCGAAAGCGTTAAATACCCAAATATTGCTAAATATAACAATTCTGTGTTCTTAAAGATAATGGCAGAATAGGGGTCATTGTGATTTGGCGTCAAAAATGTTTTCCGCCAAAGTGCATCAAATTATGGATGAGTTTCTAAGTAAAAAGAACTACAATTGTAACACGATAATTCTATTTCGCCAAACAGAATTTGAATAATTTTTTAAAGAATGCTGCAATTTTCAGGTAATTCAATGTAAAAAAATGAAAAAATATTTCTGAAAATTTAAAGAAAATTTGGGGGAAATGTAGCTCAATCATGCTGGAATTTGATTAAAGTGCGTAGGTCACATTGGATTATATAACATCGGGAATAATGTTCTCTTTCATAATGATGCCCATGCAGATTTCGCTAGAAAAACTCTTCCAATCAGTCCCGATATTCAGCGCACAATGTCATCAGCCGCATTCGCAGTCGAATGCCTACAGACCCAGTCATGCACGATTCTCATCTAGCGTGCAAACTCGTTTTCGATTGAGGGAACCACGAATTTTGACGCATGTATCCGTGAATGTATCTCTTCACATTTTGTGTTGCACCAATAAATTTCGCTTTGAAAGATAAATCTGATGGATACATGTGGAGACTTATGGATATATGTGGAAACATATATACATGACACATTTGAATATATGTAGATGATAATCGAAAGACTGGTCAGCACACGAGGAAAGAAAACAACCACAGCCGCATTAACTCGTAACGAATGAAAAGAATCGTTATTAAAATTAACGATTTCTAATTTTTCAAAAACATTCCAGTAATTGAATTGAACCATGTAATTAATCTTTGCCAATCAGACATGACGACATACCTTGGTATAAACATTTGGCGATTTTCATCCACCTTGCGCATACAATTTTGCCAAACACCAAAGGCTACTATTTTTCGATTTGTCGTTTTTAAGTTTATTAAAAAAACAAGTAATGTAAAAACAAATTTTTTAAAGTCAATTTCCTACTTTTTCTTTCATTTTATTGCAGAAAGTCCTTTATAAATAATTTTCATTCATTTTTTTTAAGTTTATCTGGCGCCATCTATTGGATACATGCAACTTAAATCTAAAAAAAAAAAACTAAAATTAATTAATTAAATTTAATTACTTAATGTTTGAAAAAACTGTATTAACATCCAGCGTCATCCACTACAAGTTAAAAAAAAATGTATTTGAACTTGAGTGAATGAATAAAAAGTATTTAAAATTAACGATTGAATATTTGAACAAGATATATATAGGCAGAGTGTGAGCTAATAGAAGGAATTGAATAACTAAATGAGTTATGCATAAAAATAAATTGATTTTCCAAATTGTTCGTATTGATAATTCGTTGCTTTAGCGATCAAACCAAAAATCTGAAGTTGGCGAAATTATCTCCAATTAGCGGAAAGCACCGAAACACACACCAGAAATAATAATAGAATACAATAAATAATTAAGATACAAAAAATAATAATGAAAAATGAAAAAATACTTTAATCTTTTAAGTTACTTTTTTTGAGTATTTTGAATTCAATCTTTATGCAGAAATATAAAAAAAAAGTCTTATAAGTTCCGTTAAAATCCGTGTCAGAATCCGAATTTTCGATCAGCTTATATCTAGAAAGATTGGTAAAAAAATCCACTTTTTTTTTAACTGCTTTGCAACCTTTTCGGCTCCATGGTGATATGTTTGAATTTAATGGATTTTTTTTTTATTTTATTTTTTTTTTTATATGGTTATTTTCTTTTTATTTATTTTTCTATAGGTTTTTTGAATTTTGGGGAAAATTTTTAAAGAACAAAAAAAGGCTACTCTGGGCTTATACACGGCTTATATTCAGAAATTTATGGTACAATATTTTTATTTTTATTTATACAATATCTTATGTTTAATAATTTTCATATTTATTTAGAAGGCTTTAGTTATTGATACTTACATGTTTATAAAGAAAGCTTTAGTTATTGATATTTACAGGTTTATATAGAAAGTGGTAGTTATTGATATGGTGAATATCTCATCGGATTTCCGAGCTAGAGCATTTGGTTTTGAAACCTGGTAAATGCAGCGCAATAGAAAACTTCCGTTTCTGTGTCTAGGTTGGGCACTATAAATATATGGGCATAATGTCTTTAAGATGAATTTGGAAAGAAAGATGTTGTGCTCCCTTATTGTCAATCATTGAAATGTTCCTTCGAAACGATGAGGTATAATGTGGGTGTGTTGTGTAGCACGCTCTAAATTGTGCACCCTGGAAAACTCTACAATCTTCCACATATCTGCCATTCTGGGGGCAAATTAGCAGAAATTAATTCGACACAACAACTATGTAAATAACAAATATCATTTAAAAATGCATGGCAAATGTTTCAAAGCTTATTGCATTATATAGCATAAATATAAAATACTCCTTTATAATCTTTACTTACAACAAAATTTATATTTACGTTTATAACATCATTTTTAATCTAGGTAGACATACACGATTATCACAGTTTACTGTCATTTTAATTTCGTTTAAATCAGCCTAGTGCGAAAATGTGTAATACTAATTACTTGTACTATGTAATTTATTCTATGATTAAAATGTGTAAATTATAATATGGAAGTTTACAAGTAGAATTATAACTACATTACATATAGATTATAAAGAATTTCTGGTATTTTATTTATTTGTATGTAAAGTTCTTAGTTATTTTGACACCATTTCCATGGATACATCTTTAACCCTGGAATGACATTGATCCGCAGAAATGATGGAAGGTGTCTTGCAAAATTTTCCTGTGAACTGTAATTTTAGTTTACTCATATTCTTAAATATATAAAAAAGTATTCCCATAACCTTAAATATGATTGATATGACAGTTATAGGATAAAGTGAATGACAAGAGAATGTGTGGCATTACAGTTTAAATGTATGCAGTTTAAAATATTTACAATAGCGTCCGAAATAGAATTAAATAATGCATCTAGAATTTTACAGCACATTATACATTTTTTTTATCGTGAAAAGTGTCATTCTTTGTCAATTATAATTTATAATAAATCAAGGCTTTAATAATCATCCAACATTGCATGATTTAAATGCTTTGAAATTATTCAAATTTTCTAAGGAAATATTTAAAAAATTTGTTTATTGATAATAAAATTTAAATTTAAAGCACAAAATATGTTAACTTATATGGCATTATTTAACAATTTAAATTATTTTAATTTCCTTGCAGATTTTTAAAATTGATATATTTTTTTTTTATATTTTCATTTGTTAAACCTAATCTGAAACACACTAATTCTGCCAAAATTTTATTTCAGCAAATTTACTCTTAAAGCAATTTACTCTTAAAGTAATTTACTTAATCCCTTAACTTCTTTAAATGTCTAACTTCTTTAGATGTTTAAATTTTAAGATAAATTATTAATATACCAAATCAAAAAAGGAATTAATCAGGATAGGTTTTTAAAAAATGTGTTTTCAATTGGTTTAATTATTTAAAAAAAATAATTTTTGAATATTCTAAATATGACCACGAAGCTTACGAATGTAGTGTATATTTATATTGAACATCTTTTAATTTTGATAATCTTGCAAATAAATAAAATGCATAAATTTCACCATAAAAGTCTGTGTACGCTTCAATTTTAATTTATAATGAAACCTTGAAATAGTCCTTATGAACTATGCTTAAGTTTCTATCCATTTAAAAAGAAGCATTAATGCTATTTAATATAAAATATTAATTAAATTAATAATGTACAATATGTTGAATTTTTAGAGGAGTGTATTAAGGTGATTAATATAATATGATTAAAATAATTATTAAACAGCAGTAGTTTGGAAGAAAGTACGTTTTTTTTTAAAAAAAGTAACTTAGTTGTATCCAAGAAACAACGGATACAAACAACAATTGTTTCTTCATCTACATCAGGAGTAGCCAACCGAAATGCTCTTGCGGGCCACTTATTAAATGCATCCTAACTCCGCGGGCCGCATATAAAATTATATATCCCCATATTAGAATCAGACCCACTATATATATTTTTTGGAGTGAAAAATTGAAACATACTGAATTATTATTTTTGTCTTCACTATTATTCTTACATGTAAACATAGTAAAATGAAAAACATTAAATCATTAAAAAATATGTATTTTACTTGTACTATATTTACGTCTCCAGTCTAACACTTCAAATCTATGCGCGCGTCATTACTTCTCAGAATATAATTTAATTATTCTGCGAACTCATAACTGTAAACTCATAAATAAAACACACACTATATCTCCTATATTCGCAAGATTATTTTAAAATCAAAGTTAATTTTTTCTCATAATTTAAACAGTTAATTTTTAAATATATGGATGCACACAAATTTTTTTTAATACATTGGTTTCCACTACTTTGGCCATGATAGAATAAATATATTTTGTAAAAGTGTGATAAATCTCACGGGCCGGAAAAATGTTCAAGGCGGCCTGTGGGTTGGCCACTCCTGATCAACATATTCTAATTCAAAAATGCATCAAGCAATTGGATTGAGAAAGCCCTGTGTTGAGATCAAGCAAGATGGGAAGAACATGTGATCCAGTGCAGTCTTTCTTTTGAAAAGCACTCTGGATAAAGCTTAATTTGAAACATATCCACGGTTACGGTGATAAATGACTTCAGGTCAAGTGTGTCAAATATGCAAGGCATATAGACACAGAAATATCTTATTTACATATATGATAAATATAGATAATTAATTTATAATTATGATTATTATTATTACATATAGATTAAATAATTTATTGCAAATGTTAAAACTCTAAAAGAGTATTACATTTAATTTCAATTCGAAAAGATTTCACTACATTTCAATGCTCTCTTGACAATAATAAGTTTACATTGTTTCTCAAGTTTAGAATTAATTAATTAATTTAGTTATACTATTTATCATAGTAGAATTTTTTTTAAAATCATTTATACCCCCATTAATGTTGGTTTTCAAAATACAGTAAATTTCATTATGAATTTATTATTTTAATATGCTATTTAATTTATTGCAATAAAATATCATGATTTTAGTTATTAATTATTTTTAAGCCTTTTTAAAAGTTGAAATCAAAATATATTTAATGTAAGTCCATATTGTAATTAAATACATTTTCGGAATCTTCATTTTAATTAGATTTTATTAACATCTTGTCTTGTGTGTAGATTTACACAAGGGCTTAAAATTTATCTATGACTGCATAAAAAAATATCCTTTTTTATAAATAAATAATAATATTTTTATAAATAAAAAAAAAACTTTTTTTGTCTTTTTGTTACCAAATTCCTTACAAATGAGTGGGAGAAAAAAAACATTAAAAAAAAATCAATAAACCTTTTGAAAAATGAATATTTCTTAGAGTAATCTAGAGTAATCCTCCTAGTTTAATGAAACTTTTTTTTATATTGAATTTATGGCTTTTATCCATAAAATTACTGCCTAAATTCAAAAACCATTAATATTAAGTTCTCCCACGTCTTTTTAAGCTTAACTCAGTACTTCAAATAATTTTGTCTATTGTGATTCTTTTTTCTCTTACTTTGCGTGTAATTAAAAAAGCCTTTTATCTCTCAAATATCAAATGCTCAAAACTACAGAATCTTTGGTATTTATTGACATTTAAATTGGCTATAGATTATGATAGATACTAATACATAATTTTGATTATTGAATTTAAAAAAAATATATTTAGATATTAAATATCGATTAAACAATACATTATGAATATTAAAATTCGAAAAGAATATTTTATTTCACTTACTTTCAAAAAGATATCACTACATTTCAATCCAACCACGAGTAGCACCCACGATCACCGAAATTCGATCCACGCCCTCGCGATCCATATTTGCATTATTGTTATAAAATAATGATGGAAATTTATTTTTTTTAAAATTTTTGTGGTCTCAGATAACTCTTTTTTATTATTTTTATTTTGAAAAATAACTTCTTAAAATAACTTTTCAAAAAAATATTTTTTGATTTATTTTAATTTTTTGTGTATTGTGTATAATTTTAACATTTATTATTAAAAAAAAAATGTTAGAATTATACACAATACATAAAAAAATTTAAATAACTCAAAAATATATTTCTTGCAATGTAGCTTGTATTTATTAGTTAAAGGAATTTTTCAAAATAAAAGTACAAGAAATATGCTTCTGATTTAGTTAAATTTTATTATGTATTGTGTATAATTTTAACATTTATTATTAAAAATATTTTCTCAAAACTTTCATGGTTAAATGAAATAGCTAATTTAAATGGCTAAATTTATTATTCTTTAATATAACTATAAGAGAAAAATATAGCATTTATATCCTTAGATTCAAACTTCAATCTAAATTTCCTTTGATATGAAACCCATTGACACAAGCATAACACTTATTAAAGACATTGTTTGCATATTTAATAAATTATATATTTCAAATACATTGATTTAACGCCGTTCAATAGATAAAGAATGTCTCGATAAAATTTTGTTAAACGTTATAAAGTATTTTAAGAACTTCTGAGGGATTGAAATTTCCAATTATATACTTAAAACTTGTTAAAATGTACGTTAAAGTTTTAAAGTTATTTTAAAAGGTATTATAAGTTAATTCCAATAAAGGTGTTACATATCATTTGATTGGGTTTTTTTTTGTGCTCTGTGTCATTACATATTTCGTCCACATATAGTTTCTGGAATTTTTAAGAAAATTTTTAGCAAATAGAACTTGGAATACCATAAAATATGGATCATTTTCTGTGTGGATATAACTTTGGACATTCAGCTACCTAATAATACGAAGCATTAATGCTGCATTTGGAATTGATACAGTTCAAGCATCCAAAGTGAAACGGTTGTTTGAGAAGTTTGGATCAATTGATACGAGTTTAGAAAACGACCTCGTTTCTAGACTTGAAAGCGTCATATGTAATGATTTTTTATTTTTATTTTGGAGCTAACTTTACAATAACTGTTAGAAAACTTGTTGATCTTGAAGTAAATATACCAGCAGTTTCGAGACATCTAGCAGCTCTTGAAAAAGGTGAAAATGCTTGACAAATGGTTTCCACACGAATTGAAAGCTTGAAGATTCAATATTCGCAAGGAAGTTATTTTTTTTTTGTATTGTATGATTATTTGTAATAAAATGTGGATGCTATTTGACAATCGTAAACACTCAACACAGTGGCTAGATGCATATTAACAGCCTAAATATGCACTAAAATCAAGCATATATCCGAAGAAGAAGTTAGCGACGAAGGTTTGGTGGAATCGAGAGTTATCCATTGTAACTTCTTGGATTGCAAATAGTTCACAAAATTACCTTTGTCAACATTTAATATTGTGCATTAGAAACTGCTGTTATAAGAAACTGCATTAATGAGTGACATACGTCTGCCTGAAAACATAAAACCTCATGCTTTACAAATCACCCTCCAAAAACTGAACGAGTTAAAATTTGGAGTTTTGTAAGAATAAACATGTTGTCAATCGCGAAGCTATCAAAACTGCCTTTTTTTGAAGCTGGAATTAAAATGCTTTTTTATCTATGGCAGAAGTACATTGGTGTAGATGGAACATATTTCTGTTAAATATTTTTAAACAATTTGTGTTTGAGACCTTTTAAAAATTGTGTACTCAAGAGTTTCATATCATATGTAAACACTATAGTATATTCTAATTTCGTAAAAGAAAATAGAAATGTTTCCTATAAGTTACTTTATATTCTGTATAAAGTTTCTTTCTGTGTGATTTAAGTTTTATTCTTTCTTCATAAAACTAAATTTACAAAAATTGTGATTAAGGCAAACATTGATTTTTATGGTATATTTCTTTGATCCAACAGATTTCATTTCAGAAAATTTCTCATTTGTGATGCAGAATTTCGTCTGGTTCTTATTTGTATCTTTTCAAAAATATAAATAATTTTGCATTTTGCTACCTAGTTTCAATTGTATATGCCGGAAACATTTTTATGAATAGTATAGTTGTTTACAACAGTTTTATGTACAATACTTTTAATGAGTAAAATATTACTACTTTGATCCCTTAAAGCTACAAAATATTTTGATGCAAGTTTTAAATTATATTGAACATTATTATTACTCGAAAATATGAGAGACCATATTTTAAATTTTTTTCTCCTTATGTATTTTGTTTTCTAAGAGCTTTTAAGTTTCTTCTGATAAAATAAGTAATGCTTCCCTATTGTCAAAAAATTTTATTTAATGCTATATTTAACTTTTCTGAGCTTTACTGTCTAAGACAAATATTATGTTTTCCTACTCTAATGTTTCTTTAAACTTTGAAATCACTAATAAATTTTTTTTAAAACTATTCTACATATTATTTTTTTAAATTTAATGTG